>CM055976.1:15020000-15132500 GCA_029531755.1 Holothuria leucospilota
CCCCCAACCCCCAAACCACAACCCCCCCACACCAACCCCAACCCCACAAACACCCCACCCAACAACCCCAAACACAAAAAAACCCACCCAACCACCCAACACCCAACCCACCACCCACCCACCAAACACACCCCCCAACCCAACAACCACACACACCCAACCAAACCCCAAAACAAACCCCCCACCAACCCCCCCCCCAACACACCCACCCCACCAAACCAAAACACCAAAAACAACCACCCCCCCCACCCCCCAACCCAAACCACAAACCCCCCCCAAAAAACCAAAAAACCCCCCCCCCCCACCCCCCACCCCCCCCAAACCCACCCCCCCCCAAACCCCCCCCCCCCCCCAACCCCCCCCCCCCAACCCCCCCCCCCCCCCCCACAAAACAAAAAACACCCCAACCCAACCCCACCACCCCCCCCCCCCCCACCCAACAACACCACCCCAAAAAACCCCCCCCCCGCCCCCAAACCACACACCCCCCAAAACACACACCCCCCCCCCCCCCCCCAACCCCAAAACCCCCCCCCCACCAAAACCCCAAACCCCAACCCCCCAAACCCCCCCACCCAAAACCCCCCCCCCCAAACCCCCCCCCCCCCCCAACCCAACCCCCCCCCCCCCCCCCCAACCCACAACCCACCCCACCCCCCCCCCCCCCCCAAAACCCAACCCCCCCCCAAACAACCCCCCCAAACCCCACCCCCCCCCCCCAAAACCCCACCCCCCCCCCCCCCCCCCCAAAATTATGTGTAAACCATTTGGCTGGAAAGTGAGAAGAGGGTGAGGGAGGTCGCCCTCTAGTGGATGGCACCCTCCTCCAATATGCTACTGGTTTACCAGGGTCTTATTGTGGGTAAGTGGGGATTACATGTGTAAATAGGAGGTAATTAGGTGATGTAGATCCTACTACCCACACCCATCGCACTTCCTTGGTTGATGTGAGCAAAGATGCTTGTTTCCATGGAGATGTGTACACATGTAGTACCTTACAGCTTTGTTCAATATGACCATTTTAATAATGAAAGGAAAGAGACTACTGAAGTGCAAACAATGGTTTTACTGTACTATGCATGTACACACGACAATGCTAGGAATTGGGAAAGATATGATAATTTTGAGAACTGAGATGGAAAATGGACCCTTAATTTTATGTTGTCGAAACATTCAACAACCTCCTGAATGTGAAAATTTGTCACATAGACATAGGCCTACATCCCACTATCCTACTGTGGCAACCTTTGACATCACCCACAATTTCCTGTATTTCTAAGGTAAAAAAAGCTTTCTGGATACTTCCTCTACTAGCTTACATAGACTGAAAGGCACTTTATCATTAAGCTTTCTGTATTACACAAGAAAAAACATCAACGTACAGGTAGACAAAAAATGATGAAGACATGTAGCACTTCGCTTTTATACATCATGAGAGAATGGTAAGAATGTTATCAACCAATCTTTTTCATGGTATCACCAACAGCTTCACTTTCAGTAGTTGGGTGCTGCGATGAATGCAGAAACTGACAGCCAAGGCCGATGTTCATGCTTGAACAGCTCAATGCTTGATCCGTCATCCATCACCCTTTTGGATAATTGTCTCCGTCGCTGATGTGGAAGCTCAGCGATCACCATCGTCGTCATCATCCAAATTAATGTACTAATAATAGGAAGATGTACGATAGGCTGAGCACTCTGTCTCTCTTCTCTCTCGTGGGTTGCTGTGTGGGATTTAGTTTCCTTTCTCTTCCTCTTGGAGCACATTTAAGTGAGATGAAATGAAAGAATCAACGGGTTCTGCTTAAAGTGCCAAGACAGCTAGGAAGCCTTGCGAGCACATCTGCTTACAACTGACTCTGCTTGACTGGGCATGAATACACTGCGCAGGGTGTAATGATGTTCTCAAGGTCATCCAGTGACTGTACATTTCATCGCAGTCACTAAGAGGGGAAAGAACTTTTCTTTGGATAAAAATTTTTCATGTGAAAAACAACTGTGATTAAAACCTGCACTCAGTTTCTGAAATCATGTCACCAACTGCACTATATTATCCTCAATTCCTACTGATGAAGAAAAGACAAGCAACCTCTGACAGCTGTCTCAGCTTGCCTGCAACTACAAATGAAGTTCTTCTTAATGATGAGGAGGCATATAAGAAAGGCTGGAAAAGCTTTGCTGAGAACTACTTCATATCTCTAGTATCATTACGAACCCTGAATCCTTTAAGAAACATCCGAATGGTATACTTCCCACTCACATCTCAAAAGTGACAACAAGCATGTAGCAAGAGTACTCTTGCCTATTTTAAGTATTGTCTTCTATTCAGTTTTTTTATTCATTTCAGTTATTTTTCCATATTCACTGAAATGTAAAAAAGTCACCCAAACTCACTGGTTTGGGATTCAACAATTCCTGATACTTACCTCCTTTATTAGCATACTTAACCCTCACATCTCCTCAATATGCACATGTCAGAAAGTTGAAAGTACAATGAAAAACGGAGCCATCATTGAGGGCGTGCTATACATAACCCTACTTTACTGAAAAGTCTGGGCTCTATTTCCCACTCTGCTGAATACTTCTGCCAGATACTGCACGTAGGTGAGGTTTACTGTACATGCATTAAAAAGAGGAGTAAAGAAGGTCAAAGTTTATCCAAAATCCTACCCCTTTACGAAGGAAATTTGCTTTATGCCACCAAACAATACTATACCAATACCAAAATCACTCCAACAAAAAGAAATACTTAATAAGATGACCTTCGAAGGTAAATAAAGACTTAAGAAACATCCTGGAAAGAAATTATTTTAGATTTCCTCCAAAAGGAGATGAAAACTCTCGGATTGCCAGACTTTAGCAAAAACATGTCTTGCTCAAAGCAGGGCAAGATTAAGAGAGGAAGAGTGGTTCTACCATGTCGCCCTCTAAAGGTAGAAGGGTGCCATCCAGGTGCTAATGATTTATGCCAGATGGTATTTACAGGCAAGTCGGGGAATAACATATGTAAATAGGAGGTGATGAGGAGCAAGACAGATTTCATTTTTTTCATTTCATTTTCTCGACATTTATTTCAACCAGCTCATACGTAACAACATATACAGTTTCATATATACATTTTGATATGGTAACAAAGAACGGTTTTTTCTTATAGTGAATATGAAAACAGCAATAAGCAATATCAACATGATAGAAAAAAAAAGAAACAAAAAGTTAAGAGCATTGGTTGGGGGGAAGCACAAGAAAGCTACTGAAAGCTTGTGGTAGTGATTGTATGTAGATTGTATGATTGTAGATGTAGATTGTATGTAGCTCCTTGGTTTGTTTCTATTCAAGTATCATAGTAGTACTTTTAATTGTTACAACTACACGTTTACTGTATGTGAACTGATTTTCATGCCTACATGTGTTCATGTGCCAACTTTAAAGAATTATTGCCTGGTAACACTCTGGCAGTCTAATTGTGTTGACAGTTTTTAAGAGAAATTTGAAAACACAACTTTTTAGAGAACAATTTAACAAGTTTGAACGTTTTTATTTTGCTTGATTTGTTGTGTATGCCTTTGATCTCCTCTTTAATATTCACCATTTTCTATTTCAATTTTAATTTTAATTTTTAGGTTTTTGTGGTTTTAGTGTTGTCACGTTACTTTTTATTGCTGTAACTTTTATTTCTTGCTTTCGTTACATTTTCAGTTTATTCTTTGTGTGCAACGTAGTTAACATCACTACAGAAAATGATTGTATTATTATATGGCAAAGTTGGTCACCTAGTGCGTCTGGGGTGCCATACCTGGTCCCAACCCTACTTCAGTCATGACAGTATTACAGTAAATACTGTATTTTAAATAAAGTTGTAAACTAAACAGTACTTGCCAATAGATGGGACTGTCCATTTGTGTTAATAGGTGAGGTACACAGTAGAAGCAACATAAATTGTATAGCTCCCTGAAATGTAACTGTTGCTAATTCTTGCATTACATAATTACATCTTTTTTTATACTGTCCTGTACCTGAATGCTACTGACACTGCAATTAAACATAATTAAATGAAAACTTAAACCAACAGAGAAGCACAAATCAAAAATAACAACTCGTGCCTCCACTACAAAGACAAGTGTGTGACAACATGCTGCCAAACAATTATGTCCAAAGCGTTTTTTCTTTGTGATCGATTGTTCTTTCTGAGAATAGTATTGATGAATGCATAGCTATTCACATCTCCTGAGAGAGTTCTTCCTACTGTACAAGCTGAGCACAAACAGACAGTGCTTCACCATTCAGGGTGTGCGCGGCACAGTTAGAAAACATGGCATTTCAAAGCATGTGTGCAAATACAAGATAGTATTATGTCTGATTGGGAAGCATGTTGGCACACAATGAGATTAGGAAACAGTCTTTGTAAAAGAGCGTTGGGGGCAACACGGTACCCCACTGAGAGTACAATTGTGACTGCTCCACAACATCACCATGCATTCAATTATACCAATTGACAAAAAACTGGTGCACACTGCTGCAATCAGGACGAGGCATCATTCGGACTTGTGAAATTTATAGTCGGCTTTTGAAAGGATATAGGTCAAGCAATGCACTGTTAGTCAAGTTCAGGTATGCTTGTCAAAGGGTGAATTACAGTACATGATGCTTATGGGTACAAAGTCATGTTTAGGTATGATTCTTACAGCACAAACATCCCTTGCTTTAGCAAGCTTAATATTTCATAGTATAGAACTTTCTAAAATTTGAACTCACCTAAGGTAAAATATTTATTTTTATCTCTGAATGTACTATTCCCTATTTCATTTCCCACACCCTGAGTTTCATAGTACAGCCTTATAACCATAAACATCATGTATGCATACAAGAGTTGAAACTTATTTTTCTTGCTGCCAAGATTTTTTCTTCCATTACTTCATAAACATTACATACTAGGCTTTCATCATATTTCCAGAAAAGACAATCCATATAATCGGACCCCTAATAATCGAAATTCGATTACAGTCGGTTTTTTCCCCACATACTTTACTTGCTTAAAGTGACCAACTGCGCCGATTGCAGCTTTGCCAAACAGTGTGTACTGTATGTGACCTGTACATGAGCACAAAATCAGGGCCAGTCTAGCCATGCAAACTGTCACAAATCCAGCTTATATTATGTTCTTTAGTTTAATGTAAATTTTTATGGCATTAAATGTTCCCCAAATTTGCTTGAGCTTCCATGATTTTATTAATTACGTAACGATTACTTCCATTGTCACAATTATTTTGATTTTTTTCAATTTTCTTCTCATGCAATAATCATACCTAATCGAAACCGTTAAAACCGGTATCAATATAATAATCGGTTAACCGTGAAAGCATATTACATACTACACAAGACCACCCTATTCTAAAAATTCACTGTGTCCTGTGGAAGAGGGGTCCTTCCAAAACGGCAATAGTCACTAGCAGTATGTATGGAAAATTGAATGCGTCAACTTTACACCACAGCCAACATTTAACTCAAAAACTGATGAAAATAAAAGCTTACTACACATTGTCATCTTACTATTAAATCTGAACAATTTTTTCCTTTATATAATCTTTCCACATTTTTTTTTCATCTATAAACAGGAGATTCCATCCTACTTCAGTTAAATCTGCTTCACCCATTTCCAGTACATCTAAACTAGTTTAATATTTGTCAAAAGGTCAGAAGTTCATACTAAATTAACATGGATTGTAGAAACTTCAGGAAAAAGAACTGATTTTATACATTGAGTAAGCTCAGCTTTGCCACTTAGCATTGTTTTGGTTTCAGTTGACACAAATACTGTATAAAATTCTCCTAAAGGCAATAGGCAGTTGCCCCAAAATAGCTTTGAAAAATCTGCAAATTCCTGCAAATCTCTTCTTTTCTGCCTTACAAAGACCTTTGCATGTTTTTGAACCTAAATATTACAAAGAAAAGGAAAAGAAAGGCATTATTCTCCATGAATTTAACAATTTAGTAACAAAAATATTGTCACATGATCAAAAAAAAGCCACTCATGAATCAGGCTGATGGGGTAAACTAATTCTAATAGGGGTGACTGCATTTTCCCTTTAAATTCTGCATACAAGATGGTTTGTCAAAGCATTTGATTCTTTGACACTGGAGTAGTTGTTAAAACTGTTGTGATCAAATTATGCCAAGCACCTTCATGTACGAAACAACCTTGGTTTGCACCATAACCAACATTGCCATGGAAACGCACAACAACCATCTTTATACAACCCAACAGCACAGTGTCATAGACCTTTGATATGCAGAGCATAAATTTACTGACGTTTTTAAAGCAAAATGGCTTCAAATACCTTCAAAACACAACTGCAAAGGCACACTACAATAAAAAAGTACAGAAGCAGTGTAGGATGCTGCAGTGTTTAGCTATTATAAAACCTATTTTCATCCAACCAGTTTCACTCTCTTGAACTTACAACAGTATTTCTGGAAGGAAAATACACTACAATAATGGAAGTATTACCCTGACAGGGTAAAACTTCCATACTACAATGAACAGAAGAAGCTTATGTGTAGAGTCGATCACACTCACTCCTAGAGCAAAAATGTCTCTTGAGTCTTGACTTTAATAGGCTGATCAAGCAGCCAAGTACTGAAACCAAAATCTCTCCAGTTGCCTTAACTTGTTGCTTCAAAAAGTGGCTGTGCATTGGAATACTCTTCACACAAATAGTTCCAATAATTTTGCCCACATCTTTTTGAGTACTATACCACAAAGTCATTGAAACTGACTATTCAGAATATTAAAGGATGTATCAACATTCCAAACTCACTTCCTTTTTTTTTCTTACCCTTGAGAGTAATTCTAAAATGCTCATCTGGTTGTAAATACAAGTGTACTACAAAAGATCCTCTCAAAAGATAAATGTAGAAACTACAGAAATGTGACATAATCAAAATCAGACGGATTGTTAAATGTGACCTTGTAAAACACAGTTTGGCAAACCTTATTTCTGCCTGACTACACACTTTTTCCTGCAGGGATCCTGCAAGATAGTCAAAATATACCTGCAAACTTCACCAAAGTTGGACAGTGTACCTGCAGATATGAATTACCTGGAAAAAACCGTGAAGTGTGAATTTTTATTCGCACAAATGAGCAACTGTTTCTTTATTTTTCTAGTTTGTATGCTAACACAGAAACAAACATCATATGAGACCCAAGTAAAGCAATGCTATTAAACATAATGAGGGCATAAGTTATTTACACAATGAACAAAACGTACAAAAAAGACAATAAAATTGGGCACGAGCAAACCGGCTGGGAAAACAAATAGTGTTAAGTGGTGAACCTCGTTCCGATCATGATTGCCTGGCTGCCGAAAAGCATCTCATCATGAAACTTGGAACCCTGTCCCCACATGGTCTAAACATTACACTTGGAACTTTTACAAATCAGCAATTCCTGCATTTTCCAAGCAGGTTTGCCTGTGCCCAGTTTTATTGTCTTTTTTGTACGTTTGGCCGTGTCAACAATCAGTTGCATTTTTGCCACCTGATGAAGGGTTTAAACCCGAAAAATAGTGGACTTTTTCACAAACCTTTAGCACTATTTACTACTTTTTTGACCTATATATAAATACATATGTACATATACATATATATACAATACCCACGGCAGGGTTTAATAGTCATAGACACTTTTGTGATGAAGAAAGTCAAGCACTACGTAAAGCTAACAAATTTCTCTCAAGCATATCCCTTTGGATATACTTACATAAAGTTATTTTAGCTATGGAAATCTGCTGCTTGAAGATATGCAATCATTGTATAAAATCTCCATTAACTGTTTTCTTTGGGAATCTACATTACAAGCCCTACAGTACTTAAATCCAAACCTCACCTACCCACAATGCATACCTGGGCAATGGGAAACCATGCAATCCCATCCCAAGCATGGGCATCCTACATCATTCTCCTTCACTCGCAAATTCAAGACCTTGAAAATCCACAAAACTCTTACAATTTGAAAGTCTACGAGCTTCAAGTCTTGAGGGGAGCCCTAGCAGGAAGGCTCTCATCTGCTATAGTATCAGTTTTGCTAGGATTTTACTGAGGTAGATAGTAAAGATTTCATGTGGATACATGGTAAGGATGGGAGATGCAGATAAAATCCTATTTGTATTACCTTTTGCTCCGGGATGACATAAGCCACTGTGTGACCACCTTTTTCCAATAGTACCATACTTGATGAATATTAAAGAATGCCTTTAATGAAGAGGGGGGGGGGTAGGTGGGGGGAGGCAAAAGGATGATCCTTAGAATCTCCAAATTTTGACAGGAGACAGTAGTAGGGCACTAAGCATGTCACTAGACTGGCAAGCAAGAAAAGAACCAGACAGTTCAACATTAAGAGGCAAAGTAGATTGACCTCACATACTGTTTGAACAACTTTACAGACAATCTAGGAACTAGGTAAAAGGGAGGGAAGGGGTTGAAGGAGTAGCAAAACAGACTAGAACCATCCATTCATATCCATGCATTATTTTTCTGGCTGCAGATAAAATTTGATGTGATGAGGTGAAAAACCAGAATGCAAAAATGTATTAAGGTTTAGATGAATTCATTTCAGAAGACTAAACTTTATCTATTTCAGCTACTGAGGCTCTAAAATGTTAATGTTCTGGATCAATGTGATATTCATTCACACACTATATATGAGAAATTGCCATGATTCTTACCTTGAGATATCAAGGTAAGAGGGGCGATGTAGATGCAAGGTTTTCAAAATGTGACAAATTGTGAGCTGAAATGACTTCTCACCAAACACAAAAAACAACAATAACAGTATACCTCGACATATCGTGTTAAAAAGATTTTCAGAGCTTGACCTCTGATGCCCCGAGATAACCTTTGACCTTCATGAAGAAACAACAGGTTTCTTCAGTATGATATCCATGCTTCCTACTCTGAGATATCCTTTTAACAAGATTTTCAGAGTTTAACATCCAATGATTCTAGATGACCTTTGACCTTTTTCAAAAATAAGAGGGTCCTTCCTCTTGACATAATGCATCTACATGCTGAGTATGAAGAGTATCCATGCTTCCTACCTTGAGATATTGAGTAAACTGTGTAAACATGGTTTCAAAGTTTGACCTTAGGTTACCCCAGATGACCTTTGACCTCCACCAAAAATAATAGGGTCCTTCCTCTTAATACAGGACATCCACATACTAAGTATGACAACTGTTGGAGTTTCCTTCTTGAGATAGTGTTAAAGAGCTAAGCATCACAAATGCACCCGCATACACCAATACACACATATACTGTACACGTATACACACATACATGTATACAAATGCCATCATGAACGCACAGGTTTCTCTTTTCATCGACACCAAAAATGCCTGCAAAGCTGGCACAATTGTGCACACCCCACCTCGCATAGATCTATCTATCCTACAGTAACATGTGCCAAGGCATTTACACTTCAACATGTCTTAACAGTAAACACTCAAAACACAATTCAAATTGTTTCCACATGATATACTCCTTCTTGATACATTTTTGAATCAATTCATTTTTATTTTTCCCATCATTACAGAAACATATCCCTGATGTAGGACGAAGGACACATAGGATCTAAAATTTACTTGGTCTTGCTTTTCATACCCCACTACACTAAGTAGGCCACATTTAAGCACAAGGTAAATGGAACTGTGCCAATCATGACGTAAGAAAGGAAAATCGTCAGTAAGAGCCTCAGGGTACATGGTGTTTTCACTCCCCAGACTGGCTTTAAGTATACCATCATAATTATTTTTAGGCCAAGGTTGCAAATTGTGCACTTGGGAATAAAAAGCTACTCTACGTTGATTAAATCCCTTGAGGATGTTCTTTACAGACTTTTGTCCTACCGTAATGGATATTAAGATCCCTGTCAGAGAAGCAATTGACGCTAACTTGTGATGAAAAAGTAGACAGATTATAGCGAACAGAAACTCTATTTTTAAAAGAAAAGAGGAAATGCATGTGTGCAGGGAGCCATTAGAATGAAACGAAAAATATATACAATGGACAGTATACATAAGCAAGGAGTTCTATTAAGCAGCTGCAGCATCTTTCTTTCCCCCTTTTCTTTGTTTGTTTGTTGTTGTTGTTATTGTTGTTGTTGTTGATGTTGGTGGTGGTGGAGGTGGAGGTGGTGGTAGTAGTGGTGTTAGAGGTGGTGGTAGTAGTGGTGGTAGAGGTGGTGGTGGTGGTGGAGGAGGTGGCGGTGGTGGAGGCGGTGGTGGTGGTGTTGCATTGTTGTCACCTTTGTTGACAGAAAACTCTGGGGACCCCTTCAAGCAGATCTGGGTTCTCAAGAAACACATTTAGTGTTGTCCCAACAATAACAAGGAGCCAATATTACAGATACTCTGATTTCAATTCTCGGTATTAACTAATACTGATATCTGAGAAATAAGCATACTGCAGACTAATAGCTAGAGGTTATACACTATCACTATTACTGTATGTCATTTTCATTATTGTAACTTCAAAAGTCAAACATACTGTAATAAATTACATTAACTTTTTATGAATTACAGGACAAACATAATCAGTTTGTATTGCCATTTTTGGAAAAACTTTTGTAAGTACTGAAACTGGACCTGTATGGGGAATATCCACAGAGTGATACCAATATTGAATAAAGATAATCAGTGCAACACTACCTAAACTACCTACTTAGAAAGACTGGCTCTGATTACCATCATGTTATGATAAGATTCACAAGATCCTTAAAATCATTCCATCTCTTCATTTCATTGAAAGATATTTTTGTTGTGAAGAAATGTAATACTACTAACTGAAAATTATACCCCCACCTAACCATGAAGCTTGTTCAAGAAATACTTCCGAGTAAATGTAACATTACAATCCATACTTGTGCCTTGCACTTGATATACTTAGTCTAGTGGAAAGTTGGAGCCAAGTGTAGTAATTACCTGCATATTAACTCAAAAAATACAACAATACCAGCACACAAGGTTCGTATTCCCTCTCTGACCTGGGAATGCCCATTTCCATGTAGGCTATCGATTATTCCACATGCTTCATGCATGGCACCAATAATGCATCACATTCCCTGCTATGGGATGTTCGGAAACAGTGACACACTTTCGCATACAGTATGGTAGAATGTCTGCAAATCATATGCACCATTATATATAGCCACCATACAAAAGTGGTGTAAAACAGAACAAGTTGTGTTGCTATTCAGTATCTTCAAAAGTAGATAAAGAGCTCATCACATCTGTGTGACACTTTTCTATCACAATCATAGGCATACAGGGGTCAATATTCTGGGTGTCAGGGATATATAATTTTTGCCCGAATTTTGAATTTTGAACCAAGCTGCCCGAATTTTGATACCACTGTGTCAGTTGCAAAAATGCATAATTTATTTTCTTGGCCATCTCATTTGCCCAAATGGATCCAATATTTTTACCCGAATTGGGAGGGCATATGCCCCCCTTTCCCCTGCCTCATACACTTATGACCACCATATATGCATATTAATCCACAAAACTCCATGTTTTCAGATTCTACAAGGCCTGACACTGAACTTCTATTTACATAAGTGACCTTCATGTACACAAAATTAGACCTGGCAAATGAAAAGATAGCATAATGAAAGACAGCCCTCTAGCAGAAGCCCCCCCCCCCCCTCCCTCAATTCTTCATTTGCAGGTTAACTAAAGGTTACATGTAAACAGGAGGTTAAGGATGGGCAAAAGTGAATTTGAATATTTTTTATCCCATCAACAATTGTCAACATGAAACATGACCTACAGATACATCAGATTGTATCTACCAACCACCAAAGTATACCATGGTGATTGCACATACTGAAGTTTATCATGGTGATTGCACATACTGAAGTACAGTATATTGTGGTGATTGCATTTACTGAAGTATATCGTGGTGATTGCATATACTGAAGTACATCGTGGTGATTGCATATTACTGAAGTACAGTATATTGTGGTGATTGCATTTACTCAAGTATATCATGGTGACTGCATATACTGAAGTACATCGTGGTGATTGCACATACTGAAGTACAGTATATTGTGGTGATTGCATATACTGAAGTATATCGTGGTGATTGCATATACTGAAGTGTATCTTGGTGATTGCATAAACTGAAGTGTACCATGGTGATTGCATACGCTGAAGTATATCATGGTGATTGTATCAGTGGATTGCATACACTGAAGTATATCTTGATGATTGTATACACTAGAGTATATTGTGGTAATTGCATTTTATATCATTTGAAACCATACAAATCATTGAAAATACTGACTGGCAGAGTTGATTGTGTATTTATATTCATTTAGTTTTCAAATTTCAGAGGGAGTTGAGGTTTGACATTGGTAAGTTTTTGAGACTGGAATCGTGCCATTTAATTTCCCAAATGTTCCTTGGATGGTCAAAAAAAAAAAAGGCCCAAAGACTATGTATTTTATGAACTGTTACCACAAAGTTACCACATAAACTTTTCTAGACCCTCTTCTGGCCTCATATTAAAGTGATGAGAGGAGCAAGGCACTTTTTGGAGTGTAAAGGGAGCAGGGTGAATCTGAAATGGCTCTGCATTTTCTTTGAAGGGGGTTGGACACCAAGACAATTTGTAGGTCTTTAAAATGGTACCAAAGAATCTAAACTCCGAAAATTTACCAAAGGCACTTTTGCTTCATCATTCAAAATCACTGTACAAAGTAAATTTATAGCCATACATAGCCCAAGCCATTTGATGGACAACAATAACATTTCATTAAACCACTAGACAGTCAGTGAGTGATGCTTTGCATAACTCGGCACACGTGATAAGCAGACTAATGTGCAGTAGTCTACAAATAAATGATTCAAAGTTCAATTCACAAAAAGTGCAGGATGGAATATGACATCACCCTTTTCGTCCTTTTCGTCTAGTGTTTAAACATGTACAAGACTTTATGAACTAGTGCTCTACAAACCTTTCTATCATTCTTCCTGGAATATATGACTAATAATCAGACCTTAAATTGAATGTCATGCTCTGTTTATCACAGATCCTTTTGAGGAGAATCTACGAGCTTAATGAAATTACAACTGTACACATGTCCAGGAGGGAGCCAGATCTACAGTATGGCCTAGATCTGTGAAACGAATCAAAAACTTATTAAAACATCTTTACTGGCTTTTTATGTAGTTTTTTTTTGTGTGTGTAAATTAACTTCGAAGATATGCAGGCATGTAGGTCTGTTGTGTATACACATCATACACGCAACATACAACTCTGATGAAAAAATCTTCCACCTGTGTGCCCAGACTGTGTTTGGGTTAATATTAGAGTCTGTATCAACATTGGAAACTCATTCCTCAGCCTCATGCCTCCCACACTGGATTGGCTAATTAACCCTTATTAAGTTGCACGTTTTGGGGCATTTGTGTACAGAGGTGGAGGGGTCCAACTGCTGAAAAGAATAAATTCTTTGGGGGACAGTTATCACAGAGAATGTAGTCCAGTAAAGATGATGTAAACTTGCAAAACCAATGGAAGTGCAAATAACAGTAAACTTTCATGCATACTGTTTTTTTTAAAGGCTGAGCACTATTTGAAAAATGAAACAGCACTCCAGAGCAGTCTTTGCATTAGGCAGCAGTACTGCATGATTCCAGCACGTTATCTCAAAAATCCCAATAGCTTTTATCGGATGTGGCAATTTCCAGCTCCTGTCAGGAAAATCTGCTGGATAAAAGTTGACTTTTCATGTTGCAACTTATCGAGATCCCCTATTTGGAACCAAAATCCCCCTCAAAATGTTTTGGAAGATGGGATTTCTCCTCCCCCCCCCCCCAAGTTCGAGACCCAGTGCCAACACTGCTCCTGAGTCAGAATCCTCAAAACTTGGTGGTTTGGGAATCTACAGACCCCAGTAATTACCTCCTGTTTTTACAAATGTACAGTAAATTCACCAAAACTCACAGCGAAATAGATCCCCACTTACCAGCAGTAAGTCCCTGGAAAGTTTCATAGAACAGTGGTGAAGGGCATCCTCAGACAGAGGATGAAGGGGAAAAAAAAAATCTTTTTTTGGCTTTAAAAGTATGTTCTGGTGACCAGATTTGATGTTTTCAAAAAAAGCAGAAAAATTTTTTGTGTTAGGCAGTGAAAACCCTATGTCTATAGCATTTTGCATCTGGAAGATATGAATTTTTGAAGAAATGCTTTATTTTCATGTTCAGCAGTGCATGATGGGAAATATGTGATGTCATCTGGGCAAATTGATCAGGTGTAGCTTTTGTATTTCTTTATAATGTTGACATCACTAAACTGATTATTTCATAACTTTATTTGCTGTGCGATAAGTATGTCACAGTTTTACACTATATATACACGGAAAAGCATCTAAACATTCCAACGGTATCAAATTTCAAGGGCAAACAAGGTATCCAATTATAAAGAATAACAAAAGGAATCTGAGACAATTTGCCCACTTGGCTTCATGTTCTGTGACCTTGAGGAAATCTGGAGGTATTTTTTGTCAAAAGTAACCAGTCTTTTGGACGGGATATCTTGAGTTAGGAATGGAGTTTTGGTATGGGGTTTGGATGACATGTAGTGAAATATTTTATTCTTTCCTATAAGACCCCTACAGAATGCCACCAGAAAATGCCTTTAAGGAGAGAAAGGATATAATTTACATATGTAAATAGGAGGTAAGGAAGAGCAAAATAGACTTCTAAATTAATCTTTGAACGTAAGGTCTAACATATGTACAGTAGAACCAGGATCAGTGTGGGGTCCTCTTCATATAAAAACAGCTGCTACCCTGTACAGTAAGTTCATAAGTGAGCTAACATTAGAAAAAACAGTTTCAGCAGGATGAAAATAAACTCCACACCTCTGAATGATTCAGGAAACCATACATAAAATGTTAAGGTGAGTGCTTGTTGGAATAGTAAACAGGAAAACTTGTACTACGTGGGCTTGCTTCCCTTGTAAAACATACCGCTCTGTATTCATCACCTTAACAATTTACAGAATAAGTAATGCTGCAGCTCTCACACAAATTGTACACAGTACAGACCTGCAACACGGGAAGAGGAAAATGCGCAGTCAGCAGAATGAATGGATACAAGAGTTCAGAGAGAAAGAATATCACATCATATTAACATTTGTTTAATAGTCACTTTTCTTTGGCTGAGTAGTTGGGTGTGCCAAGTGAAGGAAAATTCCACACACTGTAACTTGCTTTCATTTCAAAAGGTTTGACAAACCCATATGACAGCAATCCAGGGAAATTGGGAAAGGGCTGGACTTGCTAAAATATGCAACCATGGACATAAAGAAATCTCCTAGAATGACTGTCAGTATGTCTCAGTGGTCTAAAACAACCCCAGGAGCACCCTTCTACCCAGCTCTTACATGTTTGAAAACCAAAAATGTCACCCAATACATACAGTACATAGGCCGGTATGCAATCCCTAATTTAATATTCCAGGCTTTATTTCTGATGACAAACCTATATGACTGTTACCTCCAGTGCTTCATGAATTCAGAATAGCATTCTGCTCATTCCACTATCATACATGAAATAATTTCCGCCAGCTTTTACATCTTTCCGCACATGCTTTACCACTTACCAAGACACTTCAGAAAGAAAATGGCAACCCTTCTGAGTTTCATAATTTTGGAATCATATTTAATTTGCTCAACTTTACAGAGATCACAGAGCTCAATAACAAACTCACTGGGGAATGGTTATTTGCTAAAATACAAGAAAACAAAAGAAAAAACAAAGGAATCAAGGCAAGTCCTATTGCAGGGCCTCATAAATCTTTCAGCACTGGAGTACAAAGCAGGTGTGTCAGAACCAGCAGGAGGGTCTCCAGGCATTTTCTTGGAAGTATTAAGACATCTCTTAAAGGGGTTACCCACCTAGACATACTATGTGCAGCATGTCTTTAGAGATGTGGCTTAAAGGGACTAAGCAGTTCCCCCCCCCCCCCCCAAAACTTACTTTGACACATGAACTAAATTTTACAAATCTTCTCTTTCTTTTGCCAGTATCTTTTACTGTATTACGAAACATGAAGGTGACATTTTAAAGGTAAACAAAGGGTTTATTTTGCATAAATTTAAAAATTCAGCTACAAAATTGTCACATGATTTAAGACAACCATTCTTAAATTAGAATACCTAGGTGTACTATTGGCACTAAGTCTCAGAATTTGGGGGGTTTGGGGGTTGGGGGAATTCCCCTTCCAAAATATTTTGAGAGGAATTTTGGTTCAAAGGGGGATCTCAACATTAAAGTTTCAGCATAAAAAGTCAACTTTTTCCCAACAAGTTTTCCCAACAGGTGCAGGAAATTCCCACACCCAATACTAACACTTGTGGGATAACTGAGAAAAGTGCGGGAATAGTGGAATCCCACGGCTTGTAATGCTAACAATGAAGGGGTATACTAATTCAATTTTGGGTGTCTGCATTTTCCAATTTTTCCCTTTAAGGTAAATACTATTTCAGGTAAGTAAAGGTTTCCATCAAGGGTGTGGATCCATCTCCAAAAATGGGGGAGAACTTTCACCATTTGTGAATCCCCATCCTAGGGGAGGGGTCCAAGAGAAGGGGGAGCTCCCCTCCCCTTTGAAAAAAATGGACATTGGAAGGTGTCTATATGGCAAATGGTGCCATATTTGGACGCAATTTAGCTTTTAAAATGTAGTGTCCATTCGTAATCTATGTTATATTTATTGAAAAAGTGGGGGGACTTACTGGAGATGTCCCCCTTCAAAAAAGTGAGGGGACATGTCCCCTGTCTCCCCCCCCCCCATGATCTACGCCCATGGTTTCCATTCTTACCAGTCATTCCTAAGTAAACTACTTTTTAAACAATTCAAATTACCACATTTTCTTCTCATGCAAAAGATGTGTTGGACCAATTATTGGTATGAAATGCCCATACTAGCCAAGATCCCTCCTATTTGTCCTTTATCAGTATTGGAAAAATTTATGAAAAATGCTGACCCTATAGAGGGATTTCATCTGACGTCACGCAAATGGGATTTCCAGGCACTGAAGGGCAAAATACACACACACAGTAAGCATACTTACAGCACAAGTGCACAACATAACCATAGATACTACTGTGACACAATGGGTGCGTGCCCGTCATAACCAAAGAGACGCGCAATCTTGCCCTTCAAAACCAAAGAGACGTGCGATCATGTGACGTGGGTGAAACCCCTTTATTGAATCAATATTATGAGTTACATTTCACAAAAATGTAACATTATTTTCCTATTCAGGTCCGACTGTGGCCCTAACTTAAAGTTTTGATAATGTACCTGCTGTTAATGAAATGACAACTGGTGGTATGGCACAGTAGACTACTACTACCTGTACTTTACTGTAGGTTCATTTATCTGATCAATATCGGCCAGTACTTCGAATTTTGATAATAGATATCAGTAACAATGGAACAACACTTTTTACAATATCATGACCAAGCGATAGTCTTTTATGATGCTGTGCTACATACTTATCATAAAAGAAGGGGCAACGGACAATCTCTGTTGTTTTTAAAAGCATTAAAGGGGCTGAAATTTTTTATTCCAAATGTTGAATACCATCTTTTTACAATTGTTATGGATGAGTTGGTAAAGGAAATGGCATTAATGAAGCTTAGAACTCAACCAGTAGCCTTGGGGCTTGATCACTAGCCAGGTAATTTTTACTGGTTTCCATCTTATTATCGGTTGAAGAGAATGTACGTCCCCAAGAGGGGGAAGGGCCCACCCCACACACACCATCAGGCAACACAGCATAGCAAAATCTTTCACCAGCCTTGCAATAATTAAAAGATCTTGAATCATGCCTGCTACTATGTCAATATGGCACAGACAGATTTCTATTCCCCCATTTTAGACCCTTCGTCCCCCTCCCCTCCCCCTCTCCCAGATGACTACAAAATCATGGGCATTTCCAGGCCCTTTCTTGTCAAATAAGTAGAGCTGATGCATTCAAACTTGTAAAACATTTCCAATTTTGAAACCACAAACAGGCATCATAAATATTCATGCCTCCTACTTGTATGGTCTCTGAATCAACTTAATTCATGCCATGTGTATACAACTCCCCAAGGAATCTGTTCTACCATTTACCTTCACATACAAGTCTCAATGCATATGAGGTTCCTCCCTGATACTGCTACCTCTGTGAATAAACAGGCCATTTGTTCGTTGTACAATACCATTTACTACCAAACATGCATCAACCACATGTAGCCTACAGTACTATATAGCATAGGGGGGAAAATTCATGTCATGTAAAATGGTGGTAAGCTCAACATGCACAGGGAAGACTTTATGTACTGCATGAATGGAAAGTTGAATATGAAGCTCCTGGAGTGATGACCTTTGACCCCTCACCAGCTACCTGATTGGTTAAAACTGGCTGCCACAACAAGAGGTCTATCACACACATCTGTTTCCATTCATGCTACGAATACTACATGTAGGCACAGTGTAAACTTGCTGACAGCTTTCTGCATGTATACAAACAGAAAAATCTATTTAATAAGCTGTAGAAATATCCAACCAAATATTATTGACATCTTAAGCCCCCACTTAAAGCAGCTGTAAAGGCAGTAAGCTATAGCCAAATCGACTGAGCTTGCGAACTGCATGCATGCTGACAGCATCCATGGCAGAGCAAAACAGACTTATGCACAAGAGCAATGTATTTAATGTATCAATTGGACCTTTAAGGTAAAATGGAGCTGTTTCAAGATGGAACCTTATGACACCAATATCATTACAACAAAGGTAACCCTGCACTACCCCCACCCCATCCCCTCACTCCCCCACCCCACCCCTCCCAGAAATTTGTTGATCCATTTTCCAGTCAGTAAGACAACGCATACAAATGTACTTCCTGTTTTGTCAATTAGGGTCGTGATTCTTGACGCTTTCAGCCCCACATTAGAGCCATCTGATAACCCTGGTCAATCCTATGACCTCCCAAAATTATATGAAAGAAGTTTAATGGATCTGATACATATTTGACCCCTCAATGATTTCATGAAAAACCCAAAATGGCTATTATGGGGTTCATGACCTACAGGTTATAAACCACTTGTCTTCTGCAATGTTTTGGATCCTAAAGGGGTGGTGCCAATCCTACTTTGCTTTAAAGGCAATAGGCAGTCGCCCCAAAATTTTCTTTGCAAAATGAGCAAACTCTTGCAAATCTCCTCTTATTGCATTACAAGCACCTCTGAAGACGTTTTGAACATAACTATTACAAACAATAGGTAAGCAAGGAGAAATTCTCCTTGAATTTCACAATTCACCAACAGAAGTATTGTCACATGATCAAAATAGGCCAATCATGAACTAGAGTGACAGGGCACACTCACTCTGATTGGGGTGACTGCCTACTGCCTTTAAACACCAAACTGGACAGGTGAGTTAAAATTCTGCAGCAATGAACATAAGAGTATTTGCTTCTAGCCTTTTGCACAGCGGCAAAGTAGGGTTAATGCCACCACTGTGGGATCAAAGACATTGCCACAGGCTTATTCCACAACAGAAAAGATTGTCCATATGTTTCAGACTAGGTAAGTGAAGTAGTGAAATAGACTGGTAGAACATCACTTACTACTCAAGTTGGTCTCAGTGTGCTTTGTCCCCACGTCATTCAAATCAAAGCCTGGTGATATGACTGAATGAACAACTGTTATATGTCTTGCAGGAAATGCTTGCTCATGTACCTTGTTGGACTGCCATAACCTGCTATTCACACCCATTCATCAATGCAGGTTGATACAATATGGCAGACAGCCGTGCAGACTACTATCAGGGTGCATTTACACTAGATCCGGATCTGATCGCCTGCGCGGGGTCAGATCCCCTGCTCGAGATCAAATTTGTAGTGTAAACGCAGATCAGATCCGGATCTGATCGCCCTATTTTGATCCTGGTAAGAGGGGAGGATCAGACCCCGCGCAGGCGATCAAAACTTGTAGTGTAAATGCTCCCCGGATCAACGGTGACCCGAGATCAACGGTAATTCAACGTAAATTATTTAGAGGTCACTTCTGCAAAAACACTCATTATGCAGGGAGGTGGATCAGAGTACGAGACAAGTGTAAATGCACCAGGATCAAGCCATACACGTAATTCGATATGCTGATAACACAGGGCGATCAGATCCGGATCAAGTGTAAATGCACCCTCACTTTAATCCATGGCCTAACTATAGCAGGAAAGTTAATGCAAAATGACAGTTGTCATTACTGAAGACCAAGTAAATGATTACCTTGAATGTCAATGACAGACATCCCCATGACCACAAAACCACAGTCATCAGCAGGCAAGCTTCCTGAAAACTGACCAGTTGTACCAAAATAGCAGTATACTCTGACTACCATTCAAAATCACAAAAACTGCATAAACCTGTTGTAAACCAGTGGAGCTGTCTTCTAAAAGGTTGTTTTACTGTACATTGTTATTAAGGTGGTACCACTAGAATTGTAAGTGCAGTAAAATCTTCTCAGATCAGTTGTTACTCTACGTGTGGTGCATCATGTACTATGTACACACAAATCAAGAATACATGAACTAGAAAACCAGGAAGAGGACTAGACTGGGTGCCCACCAGGCTCTGAGGCAGAAATTTCAGTTGTGGGTGTCCAATTGAGAATAGTGGGTGTGCTAACATATTGGCCCAATATGATGCCGAAGGCATCATCACGATCGCGAAGCAATCACCTTCCTTGGCAGGAATTCAAGGGGGCCCTTGTGGGGGTTAAGGGGGCCAGTTTAGAATTTTGCATTTTTGAGGTTTCTGAGGGTAAAATACAAGCTGTTTCAGCCTATTTTTGAGACTTCTTGGACCTGAAATATGAGTTTGACAATACAGTTTCTGCCCCCTTCTGGTCTTCCGCCAAAATATTAGTCGTCCGACTCCGAGGCTGATGTTTACTAGAACAGGACATCAGGATTAGGGCTAGCTGCATTTTGTTTGGGGGGGGGGGGGGCATTCCAACCATATGAAATATTTGGAAAATTAGAAATGGTGTGAGGTATCGTCTATGCTACCAACTTACAAATCAAAAGTATCCAACCTTACGTACCCTTCCCTCAGTTTTGCCTAGCCATAGGCCTATTGTAGCCAAGTATTAATCCTCAGCCTTTAGCTTTAACTTATAACCTTACTCTAACTGTAAAACTAAATCTTGACTTGCAGTGTTACTGATTCTAAACAATGGCACCGTTTGCTAGACTGTAGTTCCAATAGCCGTAGTCTGTAGATCTACAGAGCACAGCACTGGCTTCAAAGTCAAACAGAATTACTGTACTGTGATGTGGTTCCCTATGCAGCATACATGCTAAAGCATTCACCAAATAAACTTGATACATCTACAAACTAGAGCACCAATGGTGCAGTAGCTCAAACCCGGGAAAACTTTAGGGTCAGCTCTTCTCCGCCCCCCCCCCCCCCTGCAAAACCCTATGTACATCACTGCATAGTGTGATTGCTGGAAACACAATCAGAACAAATACGTTGTTCCGAACATTAGTAAAATGCAAATAAAAAATCGAGACCTTACCCCCTCCCCCCCCCATTCTCAAAAGCAAGGAAAGGAAATTCCCCCTTTGTCCCCAGTGAAAATAACAGACTAACCTATTTTAAGTTCAAAGCATTACCATTCCAATTATCTATGAAGAAAGATGTTATTCAATATCACAGTGAGCTACAGTAATCAAGACACTAATTAACAGAACAGTTTTGACATAAAGCAATATTGATGTACTCACATATATGCATTACCACAGGTCCAAAGGTTCATATTTAAAATCTGAGAAGCGTGAATGTTAAGGCAGTTTATAAAATCCTCAGGTCCTACTTGACAAGTAGCAGAGGACCAACCTCTTTTGTAATAACTTCTTAAAGGCATTGTCTGGTGGCATTTTCTAGGGGTCTTATATGAAAGATAAAAATTTTTCATTACATGTCATCCAAACCCCATATTGAAACTCCATTCCTAACTCAAGATATCTCTTCCTAAAGATTGGTTACTTTTAATAAGAAATACCTCCAAGTTTCCTGAAGGTCACAAAACGTGATTCAAAGTGGGCAAATTGCCTGAGATTCCTTTTGTTATTCTTTATAATTGGATACCTTGTTTGTCCTTGAAATTTGATACGTTGGAATGTTTAGATGTTTTTCCGTGTAGATATAGTGAAAAACTGTTCCATACTTATGGTACAGCAAATAAAGTTATGGAATATTCATTATAGTGATATCAACATTATAAAGAAATACAAAAGCTACATCAAATCCATTTGCCCAGATGACATCACAGATTTCCCATCATGCACTAGGGAAACTGAAAATGTAGTATTTCTTCAAAAATTTGTATCTTCCGAATGCAAGATGCTATTGAGATGGGGTTTTCACTGCCTAACACAGAAAATTTTTCTGCTTTTTTTGAAAGCACCAAATTTGGTCACCAGACCATGCTTTTAAGTCTTGATTACTGTCTGACCTTAGCAGTGCAATCCTTGCCTTCAACTGCTATATTGCACCAGCTAAAAGCCCAGTAGCTTCTGGTTTTTACACACATTATTATAAAGTTACAACTAGTAAACAATCTGGTATTAGCTCTCTGCTGCCACAAGGAACTTAGAATATACAGTTACCAGGAAAACAGGTAACTTTCCAAGGAAGAGGTATTGTCAATTACAACTCATGCACGATGATGAATTATGATACCAACCAGGGAGTTGTACCAACAGACCTTCTACATCACCACACACATACAGAAATTGTTCATGTACTGCCCAGAAGCTAAGCAGATCCCTTTAAACAAACCTTTACAACCTCACAGGACTGACCTCTTGTACACAGACAGTTTTAAAGAGAGTGTAGTACACAGAAAAATAGGTAGTAAAGTGATTTTGTGAGACTGGTAAAAATAGAGGGGTGGCACAAAATTGGCTAGAAAGGTATCAAAATTATCTTTCATCCCAAATTGGAGAAGTAATTTCTAATCTGCACACGCCAGTCATCCTTCTGAGCAATTTTGAAGATAATTTTGTAATGCATCTAGGAGAAAATAGCATTTCAAAATATTTACAACTATGGCCTCAAATGACCCTTGGATGACCTTTGACCAACATTTTTACACCCAGCTGGAAGCTCTTCAAAAGTCAATTCACTAAAACCATGTTTGGTAAATATCAGACTCACAGGCGCAAAGCAATATCACATGGAAGATATTTCCACCTTTTGACCTCTAATGACCTCGTATGACCTTGGATCAAAAATCTGTGTACAACCCTAAAGAACCACTATGTAAGAAATATTATGACCAAGTTTCAAGAACATACAGCGCAATTTGTGGGAGGAGATACATTTTGAAGATATTCACATAACAGCCTTTAATGACCCCTAAATGACCTTTGACCTCAACTTCTTGAACATGACAGGTAGCCTAAAGTTCAACGACCAATGTGTCCGAGTTTCATTAAAATCCGTCCACGAGTGTGCACCTGAGAGCATTAAAGGCAATTGTGGACAGACATGATAGATAGATAGATAGATAGATAGATAGATAGATAGATAGATAGATAGACAGAGTGACGGTGGCGGATCACAATAGCTCAAACAGCTCTTTGAGCTGGTTTGAGCTAAAAATGAAAAAAATTCAGCAACTTTTATCATCAATGATAATGAGCAATTTCGTATGCTTCTAATATCCGGAGATTGTTGTCCAAACATTCCAGCCTACGATCACTCTTTTGGTCCTTACAAGTTTCATTTCTACTGTAGTACACACTAAATATGCAGTGCCACAGTCTGAGGGTAGAAATCTTCGATGTCAAACTTAAAGGCATCCAAAATTATCAAGAGTGACAAAGATTTCATAAATTAATTATGAGGTATGTGTAAATCACTCTAACTAAGCCCCTCGTAATATTTTCGGAACCTTTACTTCAGTACTTTTCTTGCACGATCCTTTATTATCCACAAACACCCACACCAGCTCATACGCTATCCTAACGTATTTATATATGGAGATATATCGAACCTAAGCTAGTGTCATGTTTGTGTGAGAACAGTCTGATCCTACGGACAGACTACAGTACATTGTAAAATGTATGGTATCAAGCGCTCGCAGCATAACATGCAATACGGCAGTTACATTGTGAGCAATAGCACTAACCACACAATTCAGTTGACAGGATTTTCGTATGGCAAGTACATTGAACGTAGTTAAAGTCAACGCATTACTGCATTGACTCAATATGTGCTGCTATCAGAATTCCGATGTACAAGAAGAGATGTGTATGCATGTTACTAGAACTTGTGATTTGAACAAAATCACGCTAGTAGTCCCGCCGAAAACTAGGGAAGATGAAAAGGTCTTCCGGTTGGAGAAATGGTCGTCTCGGACACTTTAACAGTCTTAACATGTATACTGGAAGCTTGGGAGAATTGGTGCACGGCTTCATGTATATTTTGAAAGCCGTGTACGAAAATATAGGCCGTCATTTTGGGAAACCGGCCGTGCAAAGGACGGCTGGACGGCTGGCTGCCTAAATCACTGGTGCCCACTATCTGGAGGCCACCCTGCAGGCACACGGACCACTGTGCCATTAAAAACTTGCCAGGGGCCTAGTGCGACTATTAATAGGGATTACAGGCTTGTGTAAACAGGAGGCAAATGAGAGGCAAAGCAGAGATTACAGTAGCTGCGACAGTGTCCTGACCAAATATGTGCCAAAAATGACAGAGGAGCAGCCTGTTTATATTGGTCCACATCTCCAGGTATTTGTCAAGGGCAGCCTGCTCTGAGGGAGTAACTCCGTGCTTTGAGGGTGGCTTCAGATCATAAGGACATAGGGACATGGTCACTTACAAGAAGCTGGCATACAGCAGAGTCATACAGTGATACAATCCTTTACACCAACTTAAATTGTGACTGATAAAGTCATTACAGCAATAAATTCCACTCAAAAAGAACAACTAGTTCCATAAAAACAGCCGATACATGGCTAATGGAGATTTAGAGCTAAACTGCCTGTGGAAAGGGTGGGAAAACTAGAACCCCCTAAAAAAGCCCCAAAACAAAAGATTCTCATTCAAAAACTCCTGTGAATTTGTAGAGGTTCCAAAAGCTACCTGCTAGAAGACTGAAGTTTGATCTTTGAAAAATCCATCAAAATGGGAAGTATAAATGACCAGACAAGTTACCTGCAAAAGGTCATCCTGTGGCAAACAAAGAACTGAATTCACCACCCCAATGTTCAATCCCACCCTACAAACCCCCTTCCCCTCTCTCTTTATCTCTCTCTCTCAACTCAATTTCCCTATTTTTCCACAAAAACAAACAGATCCCCATGTTTAAAATTAAACTCTTTTGCTCTGGCATCCCCTGTAGATGGAATAAAAACACCCTTTCAGATACCCCTTTAACCAAAAACATCCAATCCCTCCTTTGAAGTTTATTTAAGCTGGAGAGACAAATAGCTCTCATTCCTTCCCTGACCCTTTGTCCGACCTCAGAATTGGTTCCTGGTGTTGCCTGTGTTTGGTTTCAGACAGGGTTGTGCATTCACAATCTTCCAGCCCAATTTCATGTTAGGGTATGACTGTAATCACCACCTTTTGATGGCACCATAGGGACAGCCATCTCTACCGGGGTGGGTACCATCAAAGGCACCCTCTGTGCCACCCAGTTATGAAGCATATTTTCCCTTAATGTGGTGTAACTTTCCTCAGTCCATGTAAAAATGTTTTTCTCTGTCTGTCATCCTAAAATTTATAAGAGTCATCATTTTGTTCTTGCAGAAAAGAAGGCCTACATGAAATGAAAATTTGAGAAACCTCACCGACTGGCTTGACAGTGAGCATGGTCTTTATCACATTTAAGATCTAACTTATCAAACTGTTGTCTAACGATGACAGATGAAACTATGACATGCAACAGAGAAGTTAAAATTCTTAATAAAGGAAAGCAACGATCACAAGGCTAACTTCCTTTTGCTCATTGGGGCATACAGGAGAGACTATCTGTCTAGGAATTTGAATAAATCATTACACATGTAACTTTTATCATTGGTAATCCTCATGTGATCTACATCACTCATGTGCAATATGTAATCAAGGTGAATAAATCCAAGGAAACCTGATGAAGGATGGTCTACACCATTAAACTGTACTGTGGTAATAAAATGTACACGTATAAAGCAAAAATATTCCATGGCCTTACTGTATGTGACGGTTACAGATAGGAGGTAAGGAGGTGGCAATGTAGACTACTATTCTTCACCTTGAACCCTACTACTCTTCTGTCACCTCCCCCCCCCCCCCTCCCCCTGCCTACACCGCCACACCACTCCAGTACACAGTACACCTTTTAATAGCACAAATTGTTCATTAAATGTCCACAACTCCACAAAACTCAAACCAAATACTGTTATAAAGGTTCCAAATTGCAGAAGGCTTTTCCATAAGGACATGCATGCAAATCTGTACTGAGAGCATGCTAAATGAGGAATGAAGATAGTGAATTGAGTCAAGAGTGATAGCACACCCTGTGCCAACAGCTGACTGGATAGGAAATGCAGGGTAATGTGGGAAATACATACATGAAAATGCAAGGGAAGGAGGAGTAAGGAGGTTTAGTTCACCAACAGCATCTGTGTAAGTAATACTTCATGATATCATAACTTTCCTTTTCAGAGATCCCTAAACCTCCACGATGCAGCTTTGTAACAGAATGAGAATGAGGGCAGGCTACTAGCCAAAATGGCAGACACTGAGGCACAGTGTCAAAACTACTCTGAGCTGCACACAGCTTGCAACAGTAATGCAATTAAGATGTAGCAAGGGTAAGTATATGTTACGATGTGAATTCAACAAAACTTACCTGGTTTTGTGAGTGTATGAGCTCCGATACTCACGTCTTGCTCGAAGATGGGCAAGAGGAGAGGAGAGAGGATGAGTGGCTAAGCCACGGCACCCTCTAGAGGTGGGAAGGCACCATCCCTATGCTAATGATTTATGCCAGATGGTACTTACAGGCAAGTTGGGGAATTACATATGTAAATAAGAGGTGATGAGGAGCTAAATAGACTAAATATTTCCTGATACCATAATTTTGCTTTTGGGAGACATAAACCTCCAAGAAGCAACTCTGCAGCAGAAGGAGAATGCAGGCAGGCCATTAGCCAAAATGGCGGACATTGGGGGTGTGGCGTCAAAACTACTAGAGTTGTGCCCAGCACACAAGATTAATTTGATTAAGATGTAAAATGGGGTAAATTTATGTCTACGATGTGAAATGAGCACTTCCTGATATTGTAACTTTCCTTTTCTTCCTTATTCAATCTCTGAGAAATTGAAAACTTTTAGTTGATGAGAACACCCACAGAATACCAAATCTTCCCCCATTTGTTTATTTTAAAGTGGTCATGTAAAAACTTAAAAAACACAGCCACCTGACCCTCATTTTAAAACATGTTAGCAATATGTCCAAACCGCAATATTTCCCTTTATACAAGAATCAGCTTTTATGATGTTTCATGGCATTGTGTAAATGATTGCAGGTTGCAACAAAACTGGTTTGCATGATTTAACAACAGCTATAAAATCAGGATAACAAAGGATTAAATTCAAACTGGAGTGACTGCATTAACCCTTTAAGAAACAAAAGTCAAAAAGATTGTTACATTTTGTTTTCAAAGGGATTTTTGTGTTGAGTCTTTAGACAGAGAGTATGGTAAAACATTATACTAGGACATAATCTTTTCCTTGTGTCCCATTACAAAAGAACTGAGAATGAGGTCTGTTTGATGGTCTTACATGGTACGAAAAGGGCACCCTCTTTGCCCCCAAACTTTGCCACATAAAAATTACAGGCAAGGAGGTATTTAAAATACATGTATGCAAACTGGAAGAATGAGCAAGATGCATTTTGCACACACTGTATTAAAGGGATGGTATCTTGAGAGTGTAGTCAGCAAAAAAAAAAAAAAAAAAAAGCAGAAATATTTTAGTATAATTCAAGAAGCCAATGATGAGATGTAAAACCCAAAACTTGTTTCTCTTGCTGAGTATACTACTTGCAGGTTAGTCAGCAGTTCCTACTCTAAACCATGAAATCATAATACCATTTTACCACACGTTTCACATGCCTACTCTACTATCTTTTACATAACAGGGTTGTGGGTGTAGGGGAGGGTAGGGTTTTCAGTTTAATGCCAAAAGTAGAAAAGTACCTGAAGGTCTGTTCTCCACAACTGACTGGTGTGGGTATTTACGAGCGAACATGACTTACTGTATCTCTTGCTACATCTAATATGTGTAATTTTAGGTAACCCCATCTCCCAATGCCTTCACTTGAGAAATAATGTACATGAGATGTAGCAACAGGCAAGTATTTGTCTGTGGTATGAATTCCCCCCTCCCCCACCTTACTGGTGTGGGTATTCACAAGCGAATATAACACCCCTTGCTACATCTTATTTGCATTAATGCGCACTTTGTGTCTACCTGGGGTAGGTTTAGCACCGCACCCCCTATGCCTACCACATTTGCCTTCTGCACAATTCTTCATAGCTCGCAGGGTTTGGGGTCTACGAAGCACCGTTGTTTTCTTTGACTTCGTCTGGTTTATGCCAAGTGTCTCTTCTTTATTATCTTTATTGCATTTATACATATATATCTCTCGCCCTTTGCTTCTCCTGAGTTCCTGGAGGTTATATAACATTTTGCAAAGAAGTTAGGTTTTTTAGCCAAGCTTCGTTAGGGCTTATGCTCACTAGCCTAACACATCAACTGTACAGATCGTTGTGTGTAGCCTTGTATCTCTGTACCTCAGCTCCACCCAATCTCTGTACATTGTATTGTATTGTATTATTGTATTGTATTATAATACACCTTACTTACATGTAACACTTACACCTTTCTACACACATTTACGTAAGTCCGTTCCCATTGAGGTGAGATACTTAAATTTCCCAAAACCTACCTGTTTTGTGAATCTATTAGCCCTACTTACCTAACCTATTACTACTATTGGACAGTCCATCTACTGCAGAATGATCACTGGCAATGAACTTCCTGACTAGGTGGCGCTATACCATCTCCTTATGTAGACTAACTTAACTCGCCCTTGTTTCATCGCCATTCCGCTGGCGATGAAACAAGGGCGAGTTACGTTAGTCTACATAAGGAGATGGTATAGCCGTAGGGCCACCTAGTCAGGAAGTTCATCGCCAGTGATCATTCCGGGGTAGATGGACTGTCCAATAGTAGTAATAGGGGAGGTAAGTAGGTGCGTACTAGATTATCTTAATTCAAAACAATGCATTTACTGTCACCTTTCACACAGTCAAGCTCTGCAGACTACAGCCCACAGCTACTTCACACTAAGAATGAACAGTACAGAAGACTCAAGTTATACAAAATATACTGTATATAACCAATAATTTCCTGAAAAATAACATGACTAACTCATAAGATTGTTTATTGCATCCTACAATACATAAGTGAATATGAAATTCTTCCTTACTACCTAATAAGCCACCCTCTAGTTTTATTAACTTCTTTTATACAGATCACAAGAGTGCTGATGACATCTAGAAGATATGAAATGATTCATTCAAGAAACAACCCTGTCTTAAAATTTTAATTGACAGTGTTTCTGATGAGCAACATCTCTGCTTGTTTACGTGTGAAAGCTACCACTAGGATGCAAATTAATAACAGTAAAGACCTTGAAAGTCCTTTGTAATTTTACTTCTGTCCTATAACAGGACCTGTTCATTTTTGTTTGGTTCATCCATCAAATCTACAGTAAACAAAAAGCAATTTCATAAGACCAAAAAATTGCACTTGAGAAGAGAGACTTGTGAAATAAGAACCATGTCACTTTCTCACTGATGAAGCATAGCCATCAAGGCCCCTGGATATTAATTGAAATACCACACATGGTATGAAGGTCACCCTGATAGCAATGTCGTATAGGCCTACAGCTTATTTTAATATACATTAGGACTACAGGTACAACAAACGAAGGGCCCGGTGCAAAGAAAACAACACAGAGATCCAGTATGCTGTAAAATTTTCCACATGCATGCACGAGTACCAAAGAAAAATTTTTGATGAAAAAAATGTTTATGAAAAATGCAGCCTGCGTATAACTTATATAACACTGAATGTTCACAAGGATGGTATTTCCATTAGAAATCTGACATTCTAGAGAACTTCTTGCATGTAAAATTCCATGATTTCCATAATTTGAGGAAGTTTTTGGAAATTTTGTCTCCTGGACTCGGGCCTTTATATGAAGCTGGAAACTCTACAGTAGGGACTGTGCATAGAGCACGTAAAACCTCTCTTTGCAATCTCATGGGAGTGTAGACCTAATGCAATGACGTAACATGACACATAAGGTAAAAATTAACCTCCCTTTGCAATCTCAAGGGGTGTACAACTTATGCAATGACGTAACATAACATCATTTTGGAGGGTAAACAATCAAGGATGCTGTACCCATGACATAGGCTTCACATCTGTACGTAGCAGACTTAAGCATGTATCCAACTGGTACAGTACACAAATCAGCTGTCTATGGTTGCTGGTGTATGTTGCAATGATATGTGCTTGCCTCCATCGAAGGAAGGGGGGGGGGGGGGTTTGTGACGTCATATACATAAGGTCTATAATCTTACTTGGAAGTTACTTTTGCAGCATGTGTCGAATATGTGCAGCTCTTTTTCATGTACACACTCTAACACATACCTGCAAACAGTGACAAAGATCATTCAATTTCACTATATTCATAAGCCTAATTTGAAGTTCTCTCTCCACTGATGTAGGTTTCAATAATGAAAGTTCATTTTCCAAGACGAAGCTTAAACTGTAATGTTCTACGACCTTCTCACTTTAACGGAGTAAGTCAATGAGACTTCACTGGGTGAGTTTTGAGAGAGAAACCATACACTGAGACCCAACTGAATTTAGTCACATGAAATGCATGGTAAGCAGACTTGCTTTAGTTGATTTTTTTGTTGAATATTTAGATTTGTGCGTACCTTTTTATGCAGATCGACAAAGAATTCTTGCGAAACTTCGCTGACATTGGTATTACAAGTGCATCCAGTACAGGTGCAAGAGTAATGCAACTCAACCAGGCGGTAAAACTTTGAGCAGTATCAAGAGAGTAAACTCTTTCTTGTAAGGAGGGGTGAAAGAGGTGTGCTCTGTCAGTGATAAATGGCTTCCAAAAAAATTCAACCTGAATGACACTTGCATTTTAAAATATGTTCTTCTGCATCAAAACTGCCAACCTCTGTACAATGTGCTGCATAACTAGAAGTTAAATTTGTGACCAAAAAGCAATTTCTGAAATTAAGATTGACAGAGAATAGAATATGAAGTTAGGAAGACATCAGATTGTTCAAAAGCCTGGAGACTGAGTAAGCTGGGAAAGTTGACTGCTATAGACATGTACTTTGCTTTAGGCCTACATCTTGCATGCTATGATCATTTCTCATTCTTTTGACCTCTACTTAAACTTCATTTCCCCATGTGTTCCTCTGCAAGTTCTTTACTCTGCCTTATAATACTATAGTTCTAACTAACTAACTAACCAAAAAGTATCTTAAAATTAGAACCCACTGTAATATGATTTGTGTCGTACCACACATGTAATACTCCAATACCTCCAAAGCCATCTGCTTAACGCTCAGTAGGTACTGCAGTATCTGTGACACATGCATGAACCACAAAGTAGGCCTTGAATTTGGTGCAAACAGCCTGTAATTTACTTTCATTTTCGTTTTGATCTAGAAAAATCTGTTACAATATTAAACCTTTCACTGCCAAAAATCTGGTCCATTTTTTCGGGTCAATTGACTACTTCAAAGTGCAAAAACATCCTTGTACTGATCAAATGGGGTACTGTACGTCTGATATAATAATGCACACTGCCTGGAACTTACTGTAGTACTTTACTTGCACTTAAAAGTACAAAAGAATAAGCTATTTAAAGTTTTCAAAAACGACAGGAGTAACAATTCTTGATACATTTCCTAACAGTCTGCCTGTTATGTTGGTTCCAGAAAAGTGCAACTGCTTTTCAGACTTTTGCATCACCCCACCAAACCAGGGCTGGACAAATCCCCCTCCTGACAGTCTGGGAGCAAGATAAAAATCACTCCGGCAAGTGCACTGCTCAATATCATAGCCTACCTGGCAAGCACTGTACCCAGCAGTCTCCTCCACAAACAATTTCAAAGATTATAGTATAAAGGCAAATTTGAACTGACAAAGTAGGTGTTCATGCAGGTAAAGCAGGTTAAGAGAATAGCTACCGGTAGCCTGATGGACAATTAGTAATGAAACAATGTCAAAGCCTGCCCCAAATATGTTTTAGGAATATCCCTACAGAGGGATTTCATGTGACGTCATGCGAGTGGGATTCCCAGGCATTGAAGGGCAAAGCACACACACAGTAGGCATATTTACAGCACACGTGCACGGCATAACCATAGATACTACTGTGACACATTGTGACACAATGTGCCCTTCAAAACTGCTAGAGATGCGCGATCATGTGACTCGAAGAAACCCCTTCACAGGCTATAGTTCTATTCTCTATTTATAACAATTGATAACTGCACTTTGGTCACATAAATTCAATACTTGATTGGTCAATGATGACTTATAACTATGCAGATGTAACCAGCTGTCCAGTATATAGTAGACAGCTCACACCCAGTAATGGGTCACCTCTAGCACTTCAAACACAGGCAACTGTAGCCTGTCTGATAGACTGCAAGGCAGGGCAGGAATTAACATTTGTCATACAGGGGCTCTTTTGGAGCTACAATCCTGGACAAAAATGATGGGACACTTTGGCACAAATGTAGCAAAATACTTCGACAAGTTCGCGGTCTTCAAAAATCCCCCCCCCCCCCCTTGATCAATGTTGTCCCAACCCAAAGATATTCCGAATTTAAAGAAATTCAACATTGAACGGGGGAGCAGGGGTGCTGTCCCATGTATTTTTGTCCAGGATTGTCTGAACTACTACACAAATGTATGGGAGCATACGAATATACGTTGCAGCAGAGAAATGTTCACAAATTGTAGGACAAATTAGAGAGCTATGATCGAAAATGAAGATAATGAGTAATTAAAGATTGCAGTCAATTGTTAATTTGGAAATCGAGGAAACTTGGATTTAAGTTGGGAAGGTGGAATTTGACAGTAATGGAGGTATAAATTTGCCTATTTAAGAAGTTGCGTTAGGACGTTTATTAAGGAGGACCATGTAAAAAAGGTATATCCATCAAATTGTTTTCATGCTATTGTTCGGGGGGGGGGGGGGGCGGGAAGTGGTGTAGGGGCCGACAAATTAGAGAGCTATGATCGAAAATGAAGATAATGAGTAATTAAAGATTGCAGTCAATTGTTAATTTGGAAATCGAGGAAACTTGGATTTAAGTTGGGAAGGTGGAATTTGACAGTAATGGAGGTATAAATTTGCCTATTTAAGAAGTTGCGTTAGGACGTTTATTAAGGAGGACCATGTAAAAAAGGTATATCCATCAAATTGTTTTCATGCTATTGTTCGGGGGGGGGGGGGCGGGGCGGGAAGTGGTGTAGGGGCCGACAATTCAGTTGTTTTGTACACTTGCTTACTCAATACAGCCTAATATAACCAAATGTTTGCTTTTAGTTGAAGATTTTACACAGCATACAATATTTCATAGTCATGGACAAGTACAACTTTTTCTCACCGGAACCGAAAGCTCACATGAAATTTCAAAAGGACGCTTTCGAAAATAATATCAAAGTGCAGAAGTTCTTAGCTTTTCGTCGAGTTATTAGAACTACTACGATAATACCCTGTTAAATCATTGATAACATTATTGCATAAAAGCCAGAGAGATTGGATTCTATCATTCCGTCAAAAGGAGGGGGGACAAAGTAATAATTCCAGGAATTTGAGACTAAGGAAGAGGGCGCCCTGGTGCAATGGCTATTTCAGAACTATGGTAAACCACATGATCTACCTTATCTTACAGCATATTTTATCTCTAAGGATGACGTCATAAACATGCAAAGATGGAGTATGTATAGATGATATCACTGTACTTTTTTATGGGTATAAAGTAATTCTTAAAATGTAGTTTACTCGTTATTTGCCACGGTCAACCGTAAAATTGCTGTAAATATTTCTTTTGCATTAAGCCCCTTCCCAAAAGAGTGCGGTCGACCGTCAGTCCCATTAAAACAGTGTGTAGGTCAACGGTATCTTCGACCGGTCAATGGTAGACCGTCCGAAATGATGTCGCTATATCAAATTATTAGCCGCGGCAAGGGGTGTACAAGTGACAGTCCTTTGAAAATGAAAACGGGCTTTGTGTACGTAGTATATTCTTTTTCAGTGTTTGTAATATGATATCAGGGCCGGGTTTAACTTTGTGGGGCCCTGGGCACAAAATATTGTGGGGGCTCCTTCGACTATAATTCTCCACAAGACTACAAGGGCGCAAGTCATGAAAGGGAGGCAAAGGTTGTGGTCCTACCCCAAAAATACAATAACATAATTTTGTGGGGACCCCTTTTTGTGGGGCCCCTGGGCACATGCCCCACTGGCCCATACTTAAATCCGGCTCGGTATGATATTATGTTATTCTCAATTAAAGAAGTCACATTCCGTTTCCAACTATCATCTTAAATTCGGGGATGTGCACACCGCTACAAAAAAAATCGAATCTCACCTGTGTTCATGTACCCTAAATATAACTGACCAATACTCCTATGGACGTGTATGGTAGCTCAGACAATCCTGGACAAAAATGATGGGACACTTTGGCACAAATGTAGCAAAATACTTCGACAAGTTCGCGGTCTTCAAAAATCCCCCCCCCCCCTTGATCAATGTTGTCCCAACCCAAAGATATTCCGAATTTAAAGAAATTTAACATTGAACGGGGGAGCAGGGGTGCTGTCCCATGTATTTTTGTCCAGGATTGTAGTTGACTGAAATGTGCAGTTAAAACAGTCTTCCCTATACAAACTATATGGCCAAATTCGCTCTTGTAACCCCAGTTTTGGGGGCTATTTGCAAGTGACAGGGGCTAATCGCCCTAAGCCCTCGCTTAATTCCTGTCCTGTTGGGAGGTACACTATACACTGCTGGTGTTCTTTGTTAAAATTGTAGGAGGGGCTTGAAGAAAATTTCAATAGTAGGAGTAACTACAGATTAGCATGTCTGTGAAGTGAATAACTCCAACAAAACTTGAACCCCCTCTCCCCTCTCCTCAAGGTGGATAGCACCACAATACCACAACCTACAAACAAGGGAACCACCAATTATTTGGGGGGGGGGGGGGTGAGAGCAGGCTTGAACAGTGAAGCAAGCACATGGTACAGTAAGGAAGGGCTGTTACTCCATACTAGGGGATGCCATCTACAAAGCAACTTCCACACCACCGCAGTACACTAAGCCATGTTTAAGGATTTAATTCCGTATTGGAGATGCCAAATATAATTATCTAGAGCTTCATAATAATGGCATCACACCAAACAGGAAATCTTTTCAGATTTTTGCTCCAAAACCAACAATTCTAACAAGAATGAAAATAAGGTCTGGCAAGCAATATTTTTCTTATTGGTGATGGCCAAAGGATGTGTTCAGTTTGCAAAGTTATGAGTCGTTAAGATGAGCACATCCTGTATAACGGAAATAATTGCTATCTAAGTCATATCAACAGTTATTAAAATATTGACATACCCAAAATTGAGGAACACAGGGCTTACTGGGTCACTGTTAAAAAGGTTTTTTTTTTTTTCTTTTTGGACCTTTACCCACTGATGTGTGCAATTTTCCATGCAGAGAGATTTACTGGACTTGTAATTCCAAACTTTATGCTACATGACATGGATAAACTAAGCTGCAGTTTATCAAGACAGCACACAAGTTGCAGATGTCATATTGGGTACAATGTGTGGAGAGGGGAATAAGACAGCCAAAAATTTAAATAGGGAGAGAACAATAATTTCAAGATTATATATTTTAACACTGACAGCCAAAAGGCGATGGGTACAAAGGAAGGATTCAGTAAGTCCATAATTCCATAGATGATGCCTGAAGCTACATATTTTATAAACAAAATGTGAAGACCGACAAAGGAAGAAAGGGAATGTACTCACATTAAGATACTGTAACTGTCTATCCTAAGTACCCTTTGGATTTGCTACAGTAAAGATATTGCAGACCCAAAAAGGAAGGGGAAAGCCCTGGCCAACTGTACAAAGTTCTCTTAAGGAATAAAGAACACATATCATACTGTCTACCAGTTTATATCATAAAAAAAGGGATGGGGGAGGGCGGAGTCAAGTAATGACGTGTGGTCTGACAGACCAGGCAAGAAAAAGGAGCATACAGTACTATACACTTGCAATGTGTTATCAACTTTGGCAGGTATTCTTTGTGGGTAACTCTGCAAATTTATACAGTAAAAGTTAATGAAGGACGACATTAAAAACTTGTAATTAAGAATAGCAAGAAAGATAGGGACTGACTTACTGTAGGCAAAAATAATGTTTCTATAATTAAAAGTTACTGAATTTTTTACAATACAGCAGAACCTATTTCACAAATTTCAGATACTGTAGATATTATGTAGGCTACAATTATTCTCTTTTAGTTAAACATTTCTCTTTAAATTGCACTGCCTCCTCCCCTCCCTACTTTGTTTTACAGCAACAAACTTCCACAATTTTAGAACAACTTTCAGATTCGATAAGGCTTCGTAAACTTTCATACAGTATTTAAAACTCTTCCAACAATCATCATCGTAAAATTATTTACCGAACCACTGCGTCCCGATTGAATATCCTGTACAAGATACTAAGTCAATCAAGTAAACAAGCTCATTATCCTGCTTTGACCCAATTCTTTCATCTTGTACAAATACCATCTGTTTGGTCTAGTAGACTTTGTCCGAAAGGAGGGCTTGCATGAGTTTCCCGAATCAACGGAATATAACGCAGAGAAAGCAATACAATACTTTATCAAGGGCAACCCGAAACTTCCTGTACAAACAAAATGAACACTTCATGAGTTGTGGCCATGCAGAAGAGGTTTTGTATGAAGTGTGTTCCGTCCAAACTGATGAAAATTAGGCTTCACTGATAACTTTCACTATCTTTAAAGTTACAGTACTGTGTACAAGCTTTGCTCACGTATTCTTCTTAACAGTGAAATAAATGACTAGGTATTATAAAGCTTGGGTAATCCTAAAATATTAGGAAATTAAGTATGAACAGCTAGTGTTGAATCTATTGTTGGTATTCAAAATCTGTAGTGGCGGATATTCCTTATATTCGCTCAATTAGTTCATTTTACCCTAAATGCAGATACTGCACTACCAAACAAGTATTACTGGACTATACTTCATGCAAAGGTTACAGTATTTTCTTATGTCAGACTATATCATTCATATAAATGTATAGTTATGTACATGCCAGTGAAATAAACTATATGTGATAATGTTTTACCTCAACTTAAAAAACATTTGACAGTTCAAGTAGCATCCAATAGATAATAGTATTGTGTATTTCTAAAACATCTGTATCAGATATTGGCCAACATTAGCAATATTTCCTTATGGGACTATCAGCACAACACTAATTACCAACACGAGACAACCCCCATACCTAATATGAATTGATTCCTACTGTAACTGGAAATAATTTTGTGATGCCTTACTCTCTTGTGGTGGTATATTTTTAAGTTATCAATGGGAACTTGTTGAAACCCATACTGTACCCTTGGGTTCTGGAAATTGTTGCCATCAAGAATAGCTTAAAAAACAATTTAAAAGCTATTTTTCTAGCATTTTGACTTTTACCATGTGCTTCATGGCCAGAGGCTGGCAAGTGTGCCAGAGACAAGTATGGAGGGTGATGTATTAAACACTTGTGTGTGTTGCCCAAAACTTTCCAGGAAATTCAACCCACATATAAAAATCTCAATTCCAGTCCAGGGATGAAGCTAGCCAAATTTGAGTGCCGGGCAATTGTCTGATCTGGGGATAGCACCTCACCCCACCCTTTGGCATCTACCCCATTTTTCAGCCATTCATTTTTCATTTGTCCCTCATTTTACTTTAGGGAGTAAATTTAGGGCTAGTTTTAGGTCTCGGTAGGCAGATTTGTGGTGGGCGGGGAGATGTGTGTTTGCCTGGAGTGCCAGGAGGGAATATCGAGTGCTCGGTGTCACCGCCCAGCGCCGCCCACTGTAGCTACATCCCTGTTCCAGTCTTTTGATAGCATCTCTTACACTCAATGTCAATAAAAACTTCAACACACAACTTTGAATAGTGTTCACGCCAAAGGCTAAGTACAGATGTATGGTCAATAAGATTTAAGGTGGATACTGAGCGAAGGGCCAAAACAATTGAGGGGTATTATGGTATAACCATATAATAAGATCAGTCCAAACCTCTTGCTATGTGACTTTACCTTGAAAGACAAGGCACTTAAACTGATGGATTACCACTTCAGCAATTAAGTTTCCAAATGTTGAACCATGTACAATTGTGTAAGAGCATGCTGCATTGACCCCTCTAAAAAAGCTGTTTTCCAAACCCCACCATTACATTGTCTAAGTAGGGTACATCATGTCACCAACTTAATCCCCTTAGGCCTTCCGTAAATGCAAGGAGCTCGGAAATGCATTTTTGTCAAAGACATTTGTGTCAATCAAGTTTTTCTTTGTGCTCATTGTTTCACCTGAACTGTACACATACTGCAAAACTAGGAGAGTAAACAGCTGACCATTTTTAGCGAGGCCAATTTGTCATGGGAAGTGTTGTGCACACTACAGTAATTCACACAAGCCCAATATTTTTAAGGTGGGGTACTTTAAAGGGGATATGGCATTCTCCCTCCCCTTCCAAACCAGGAAGTTGCTAGCAACTCCCTGCCCAAACATATTAAAGGCAGTAGGCACTGAGTCGCCCCAAAATTTGCTGTGAAAAATCAGCAAACTCTTGCAAATCTCCTCTTCATTGCATTACAAGCACCTCTGAAGACGTTTTGAACATAACTATTACAAACAGTACGTAAAGCAAGGAGAAATTCTCCTTGAATTTCACACTTCACTAACAAAACCTTTGTCACATGATAAAAATAAGCCATTCATGAACTAGAGTGACGGCGCATACTAACTCTGACTGGGGCGACTGCCTACTGCCTTTAAGGAATAGCTCTAGCGATCTGAATACAGTTGATGATGACTGCACTTCGCTTGACATTCATTCAAACGACAAAGCTTCACTCTGGTTGGTCAATGATGACTTGTACAGTCAGTAGTGTTTCCACTTAAGCACACACACAGTCACTGTGTCAACATATGGCCTCAAGCAAATAAAACTCAGTGCAGGCTACATACGTACTGCCCCTTCTGTCTTGGAGTGTACTAGAAAGGTGTTCTTTGTTTAATTGGAGGAGGGGCTAAAAGTATTGAAACTTAATTGGGAGAGTTTACTGTATTGAATGAGATAAGGGAGCATTTTAAAAAGGGCAACTTAAAGGGCACATGTAGTCAACCCAAACTGAGTTAGTATAACCTATGGGCCTACATGCTAACTTATATAAATGGTTCTTTCTAACCATGTGGCATATTTTGTGGATGCATTGTTCAAGTCATGCAAGGCAATGTTTTGGTTATTTTAACATACTGAAACATTATGATGGTGGATACAAAACAAGATATTCTGGAATGTTTTGTTTCAAAATAAGGATGAGGTGACGGGTCATGCCCCCTGAAACAGGATCACAACACCCTGCATGTTTGCTATGCTGAAGTTTCACATACAAAATTGCTCCAGATGCATGCTCACACTGTAAAGAAAGAGTCAAAGCATTAAAAGATTTCACCTGTAATTTTGTCCTTTCAGAATTTATAACAGGCAGTTTCTTTTCGCTCAACAACTTGCAAATTCCCATCTACAAACAACAATTGTTATCAAGGAAACAGTTCCACTTTTGGGAATCATCTCAAAAACTACCTTTACGGCTATGTGCTTTTGTCTGCAACGTTGTTATGAAGGATTTTCCGAATCGGTGGGTTTCTTTACGATAATACCAGCTGTTCCATGATCTGAGATGGACTACTGAAATAGCTACACTTCCTGTCTTGGTATCATAGCTTTGCAGGTGATGTTTTTTGCTTTAATATCAAACTTGTGTCAAAACCATTTGATGCGTGCTCCGTAATCTTTCTCGTTACTCCATGAGTTGGGTCAATTGCAGCAGTTAAGTAGTTTACATGCTGAACTATAGACAAAGTACAGTCACAGCTTAGTTAATGTAGGATACAGCACTTTTTGCTACCATGCAAACAACTCTGACAGGAGTGATCATGATTCAACAATATTTCCAGTTCCAGAGCGGTTAAACATCCAATACAGAGACAGGAAATCCCTAGCATAATTGGTTGAAAGTTATTACAGTATGGTCTAGCACAATGTATGCCAACTTGGGACCAAGAATCTACCCCAGGAAAAAAACTAATTCACCAACATGGTATATGAAGCATGTTGCTTTTGAAACTTTCCAAGATAATGTGCACGGGGACTAGGCCAAGGCCTAACCAATAGGACACCTGTATGGTGTATTGTACAATACGGCCTGCAGCTTACTGTATGAGAAGTCTCACCCAAGGCTTGTTACTGAAGTTCATGAAATGGGATCAGTATTATCAGTATACAATATATTTTGGTATCAAATGAAAGATTATTGCCTCCTGAACAAAACTTGTGGTCAACTTTTTTTTGTAGGAAGGTGATTCCTTATGAAAAACAATGACTGAATCCCATTCCTATATTCATTACTACACTGTAAGTATGCAGTGGTTGGTCCTGAGATGAGGGCAGCATATAAGTGTGTGGTCCTGAAAGGGTTAAAGTAGGAGCAAAATGGGCAATGGTATTTAAGGGGTCTCTTGGTTGAAGGGGAGGGCAAATTATCACCACCATTACTGTACAGGGCAGAATGTGCCAAACAAGTTTAATAGCCTGTTTTCTCATGTGTTCACTGGTAGAACAAAGTATAATGACCATATCTGCAGTTCTTACCAAGTTTCCCTTTTTCCATTTCAGATAATCAATTCTGACGTCTTCAATCAAAATGGACGTCAACAACAGAAATGTTTTTTTACATATGAAGAGTGTATGAGGTCTGACTGCCTTGAGATATTCATGTATACTGTAATCCTATCCATCTCTTCACTGCCAAACAACAAACTTGACCCTCAGGCTAAATCCAAATCCAGAAAAGACCACAAAAGGATACACCATGGCAACTGCCACCGTCCATTGCCGGGGGGAACCCTTCCTCATCAATATTTACTGAATTTCAAAAACAAGATGTTTGCACCTTTCATGTTCCGTTTACTATAAACAAGGAAGTCCTTCCTTCAAACCTTTCTGCAAACAGCACCTCACACAAGCTTCTGGGACCTCTTTTCATGTTAAAATTACACTGACGTGTGTCAGCAGTCACTTTTCCACTTGATTCAATCTAGATATATTAAAAAGTAGAATTATCATATGACTGGAACCGAGATTCCATCCCTTGGAGTTTAACTTTTAAAGAGATTTTTCACAGTACAGAATGCATGATGAAAACAGTACCTAGGGGTTACTGAAGCATGTCCCCAAGAAAGTATTGCCATCCTGTTGGAAATGTCATTTTCTTGCATTTTTAGGGCATTTCAAAACAACCAATGAAGGTTTTTATGATCCTTCATTTGCATATTTTAAATCAATTTTTTTAATTTTTCAATTCTTTAGAAGCATACTGATGAAAATGCACGATACAGAAGGAGCTATTGCCCAAGCAACATTCTGGGAAAACTAGCAATGTCCGTCACAAACCTTAGGCACATATGGTTCAATTGTTCATCTTTTCTTGATTAACTGCAAACCTAAAATCTCAATTCCATTTCATACAAGTCCTGGATTACATCCATTTCTGTATAATGAAGTCTTTCCGCAATAAGGCATGGAGCACACAAGATAACATCGTTAAACTTCACTTCATTGCTAACACCAGCTATCCTTATGAAATCACTTTGAAACAAAAAAGTTGAAGGTATTAAAAGGACATACATGTAGCAACAAAGAAGGGCTGTGTTCACAGTATAGGAATATCAAAATCTCCTCATAAAAGGTCTGCAGGAACTATTTTAGAGTGTTTTTACCAGTCTTAAGATACAGTATGTTTCAAAGTTTCACTGTTTCATATTAAAGTATTTCCTTGCTTGATCTGTTATCAAAGGCAAAAATGGAGCATGAGTTACTGAAGGCTCTAGGGTGCCCTCTGTGGATAGAAGGGCCCATGGTGCTATAAGGTTTTGCCAAACATTCATTGCAGGCAATTCTCCAAAACTCCCTGGTTTGGGAATCTACGAGCCCCGATACAAACATTTATTGCAGGCAATAATGGTATACATGTGTAAATAGGAGGCAAGGAGGAGCAAAATTAACTAATATATTTTCTAGCTTGATTTGGTACAAATTATCTACAAATTACTACCCAGGTGACCTTTGGTGTGTAAAGTTGACATTTTTCAAGTAAACAGCTTCTAAAATGATATTAATCCTCTGCATAAAATTTAAAGTTGAAAAACAAAGTATCACTACAAAACCTCTTGTCAGGCCTTCCTTTTCAATCAAAGATTTGCATATATATCATTGAGCTAACATTTCATCTTGTTGCAAATATAAAACAGAAATATATACTGTATTAATAATGTGCTTCCATTTTTGATAGATTTCAATGGCAACTGTAGCTAATTTCTATACTTTTGACACTTTTTCACCAGACTGGTAGGAAACCAAGACAGTTATATCACAGCAGACCTTGAACAAATGATAAATAACTCACTTGATAATCTGATGCAATTAGTTATAAGATATATGATGGTATGTGGATATGTATGTAGACAAAATAACAGCCAGCACTAATTCTCTCAGTTACGAAAGTTTTGCTGGTCAGGACCAAATTTTATAAATTTTTATGTAAAATGTGGGTATCACATGAACACAAACATAACAACAACATTACTAAGAAATTGTGACAGATGCCACCATTTTGTTAGTTGTGAGGGGCAGGTATTTTTACGCACCCACAAGCTCATTACAGTGTATATAAAGATAATTTGTACACTGGCAGATCATACCATTTTTTTTTATGTTTTTTTTTTTTTTTTGCATGAGAGGAGCTTTTTGAGGTAAGGTCACAACTTAATGAGAAGAACCAGAACAAAAAAGCAAAGACAAAACAGTTGACACCTATATATCTAATGATATGAAAATGACATAATTCAATATTTGATGTAAAAGGTTTTAAAAACCTAGAAAAAAGTTTCCATCATCATTCCCATCAAATTTTGACCATGTTACAAGGTTATTTCTATTTCATACTTATGAATAAACATGAGGTAAATATGCAAATTTGCGATGCCAAATGAGGGACTCACAACATCTGTTTAATATTATCCTTTGTGTTCCAACCTTCATTCAAAGACAGATGTAACATTACCATGTCCTCAGAGATTTATTCTGGAAGTTAAAATTATGTCCTTGAAAGATATCAATATCCCTTGCCAAACTGTGAACTATCTGAGACTAATTAAGAGATTATTTATAAAAAGTTAACATACAATTTGCTAACACTGTGCAACATTCCACATCATTATTTTTGGTTGGGCAATGAGTTACTTCAGAAACCGTCATAATTTGGAGAGGTACCATATATCTTGAGAACAGTAAAAGATATATTGAAATAATTTTAAAAGATCTTTCCTTGGGGGATTTTACACTTCAACTGCAATGTAAAAAGAGCTCTTTTTGGTTGCATGTCACAATAACTCTCTAAATGGTCATAGGTCAAATAAATTACATCAATTATCATTTTCAAAAACTTTCTCTGAACTCTTTGAATGTATCTAAAGTCAATTACCTATTCAACGACGATGATGCAAGGTATTGTCAGCGATGGCATTAATCCTTTTGCTAATCCTATTAATCTCGATTAATTACTTTCCAGGTGAAGTAATTTGCAGACACCTGTCACCAATACTTTCAAAACCCTTAATAGGGTAAACAACAATAAAACATTAACATGATCACCCCTGAAATGACGAATGGACTTGAAGCAAGCACTCTTTTAGGTAGGGAGGACGCTATCCACTTTATTAACATTGCCAGTCTTAATCTTTAGATGATGGAACTGTCTATTTGGGTAATAGGTGAAGTAAGTAAGAGTGAAGGAGACTGGTTGTTAACATGTATGATACTGACAGAAATTGTAGCCATTTCCCAATTTTTCAATGTGCATTATACATCAAACAGACGAAGTATGAAATTTTCATGTTCACAGCTCTTCAAAATATACAAATTTTGTACTTCAATCATTCCTAATTGAAGTAGCCTGAGAATGAATCAGAAATTCTTTTTTTCTTCTTCATGTACTCAAAGATTCTGGGATGAATCTTTTAGGATCTCTTAGCTACTGTACTTGCAGTTAAAACTTGTGCAGCATCCAACAACATAAAATACAGAACATGTTATGTTAATGTATTACTGTACATGATACTACATAATAAAGAATGACTGTGACCGACTGACACGTTACACTGTAGGGGGTCTGCATACTATGGTCTTCCTGTCAATGGTAGGATACCATGCATACCAACTAGATGGGGAGGCTCACAGGGTTTACAATGTACTTTACAAGCTTATTCTTTTCCTGGACGATGTCACATACCTAGTAAAGTGATGATAATATTGTGGCTGGTTCTTTTAGCAGGTTATTGAATGCATTGTACATGCTCACTACTGGCTGATGTAAGGTAGATATAACTCAGAAACCGGAAAAAGGTTCACTTTATAGCACTCTATACCAAGTTGACTCTGGTTCGACATGTTCGAGGTTCTCTTTTTTACTAGTTCTGAAATGATACTGAGCCCGGCACATAATTCTACTCACAGGATGACACTTTTAATGTCTCTAACTATGATCCTTTTCCAAACAGCAATTACAAAGGAGTATGGGATAGAGTTTTGGTACACATCATTTTTGCCAATGATATTTTACTGTGGCCAAAAATGATGCACACCCAAATTCTGTCCGAGAAACCTTAGTAATTGCTATTTGGGAAAGGGCCTACAGAAGTGTAACACCAGTCTTAAAGGGGCTTATTGAGTTGGTTCAAAAATTCATTTTTTTCTTTCACACCAGTTGATATTTACTCACAACTTAATACTAAATGGTCAAACTAAGAGATTCTGAACATCTCGCTCACAACTGAAATGACAATGACAGAGTTATTAATTATTAAAATCATTTATGACACATTTGTGACCAGACACTTTTCACCATTATGTAGTAAATTACATGCAATACCTGTCCACAAAAACTACAATTTCTCACGTTTTCTGTAACTGTAGGAACTGCAACATGAGTAATGAGGCTAATTAGAAACATTGTCATGCAATGATTTCCTTCAAACTCATCACAAAAATAGCAGATGTCCACTCAATGAGCCCCTTTAAGCTACTTTTCCACAAGCTGGGACGGATAAAATAACCCTGCTCTGTATCACTACTGACTGTGCCACATAACATGAAGTTTAAAACAAAACCTGCAGATGACAAAACTTAAATCAGGGAGGGGAGGGGAGGGGAGGGGAGGGAGAGAGGTTAAACTTTTACCACACAAAAACTCTCCAGCTTTCTGTCACATATGCCCCAACAGGAATTCATAGGGATGCAGTCCTGCCACTATATCAAAACTTACCTTTGAAGAAACTTTTATTCCTCAGGTAACTGACACAGAGCCTCAAGATGGAGAGTTTATCCAGACGAGAGACCGTGTCCTCGTCAAAGGGAAGCAGTTGGGCTAACCTCTCGAGCTCAGCATTCAGGCGCTCCCTGTGGCGTTTGCTGGGATTGGATTTGGCATTAGCGTTTGGTGGCACAGTGGTCCTGCAAGAAAGAAGATGATGGTTGTGATCAAGAAGAATTTTGCAATGAACAAGAAGTTTTCTCTCTGTCTTGCATCACTACACATCAAGTATCAGTCTAGGCTAGCAGTCTAATATATACAAACCCCATGCAAGCCCACCTTGCCTAACATGCCTACAGCCACAACTTAAAGAACCATGGGGTACATACAAAACCACCATGATGAGAAAAGATATGTTATCTACAGTAAATATTAATTTTAGGTTGAAAAATTCAGTGAAAGCTCATTACATAAAAGTTGCAAATGAAATGCAGAAGATCTTATCTAAAATACTTCATCAGGCAGTTTCCATACTTTGTAAGTGGTGGGGTAGGGGCATACAATTTGTGCATTTACTTTAATAACATTAAGATTACCATTTGGGAAATACATAAGGACACCAAAAAGCATGGAGGCCCTATTCTCATAACTTTTTACTCCCTCAAACCCTCCCCTTCAGCAGTATTACCAACACCAAATCATTACGTTTTGTGTAAATATGACACCTGATATCAGTGGGACTGAAATAGATTCATTTCATTTTGTTTTGTAAGATGTCACTGTCACATGCGTGTCTCAAGACATGCATATGACACCTGATACCATGTCTCCAGGTTAGGGTTAGAAGTCTCAAGAGTTATTATCATACATGATATCATGTTGAGGATTGGGCAATGAATTCCAAACATGCATGTATGAAATAGTCATGGTCAGGTAACTCGACCTTCTTCAGTGTAGCAATTACTCTTGGCCAGGAGTTGAATCATACCTCCATTTTCCTGAAGTATGGTCAAAAACATGCCCAAAAGATCAATTCCTTTCTGTAGGACTTTAAAAAGTGTGCATTTGCGCTCTTTTGCAAGTTTCACTGGAATATTGTAACAAAATTGGATCTTCATATTAGTGTAACCCATTTTCTTTGATTCCCTTCGGTGGATCATTGAAAATTCCACCAAAATTGCCAATTATACAGTGTCTCAACCTTGAAACATCTGAAGTGTAGGCCTACAGGTGTACTGTATTCAACACTTTGTAGCTGATGATGTTGTGTACGTCATAACTGCAGTGAAGGCCTACAGGTGTATTAATACTGTAGGATAGTACTCAACGCTTTGTAGCTATTGTTGTTTATTTCATAACTTCACTGTTTTAGGCTCCTTTCACAGTGGCGCAACCTTTAAGTTTGCTGGTCCCAAAAGACTGGGAGTCACCCAAGTTGAATATCAATCCATCCTTACTAACTCAACTACATGTCAAGCTGAGATAGAACATTCTTTCTGAAAGATATGTGATAAGAGTTGAAAGTACTTTAGGGGGACTAAAGGAGCAGGGATGACTTAACAAAGAGGCAAAAGAATAGGAAACTGATGAAAAGAAATCAAACAAAAGCCTTATCCAAATACCAAACATGTCAGTACAAAAAATGGAGGAAAAAACACAGTAATATGAAAACAACTTAGATGTCCTCTCAAAGAACTTTGGTAGTTTGCTTGTATTGTGAAAATGACATCAAATCTTCTAATTTTTACCACAAAATGTCTCCAACAGAATACAGAAAGAATAAGTTGTGGTGGCAAATCCTGCCCTGGGGTCCTTTAGGTTACCAAGGTGTGGTTTTGTAAATGGGGTGCATGCACTCTGCATACTTCTGGTAACCTTTTGACCCCAGCAGTTAGAACCTTCTGCCCCCATACAAAAGTAGAACACTCCTTTGTCAACAGGCACACCAGGAATATTGGTTCATAATGCATGCTGCAGATTAGCATTGACTGTCCATGAAGCGTTGAGATAGGCTAGCCTAGTAAGTAGAAAGGCTAGTAGATAGGCTAGCTTATTCCCTTCCTATACAGAACATGATGTGAGCATGAAACTGTGGGTCTGTACCGCTTCAGTGGGAGAAGCGCTGCATTGTTGACAAAGTTTGTACTGTGTGCACTATGAGATGTTTGCAATATATTAAAGGTACAGTAAAGATGAAAATCTCCCTTCATGTTCATCAAGACTGCCACCAAACCCCTGTACCAGGACCCCTTTAACCCTTTTATTTTATAAAATATTAAATGTGTTGCAGATCTCACTTTAGACTTAAAGGAAAATGTTGCACTTGTGGTACAGATTATTATTTTTTTTTTGGGGGGGGGGGGGGGTTGTTTGTTTGTTTACAACAAGATGCACAATGAAAGACAATTCAGAGTAGCACAGCTGGATAACTTTGTTTTCACAGAAAGAATCCAATGATTTATAGCTTTTGAATGATTTGCTCATCTAACCTTTACAAATTTCAAATGATACAACATCTGTAACTTTATTAATGTGTAGCCTAATATTTTTAGCAAAGAAAGCTATCAAAAGATACTGGTGAGACTGAAAGTATTCCACAACAATATCTCCAATCAAAACACACTCTTTATGGTATGAGGTATTTAATAGGCATGACAGACATAGGCATACTACAAGAAGAAATTTACTACGATCAGAGACAATTAGGGTGAGGTTCTAATCTGTATATCATCAAAACTCTAGCTATGAGCTCCATAAATTACCTCATAACATGTAGCATGTTTCCCTATGCCTCCAATTTGATCTTGCAAAGCTAAATTAACAAAGGAGCATACACTGCACAGTATCCAAGCTTACAGTGTGGCAAAGAGGGCAGCTATTTGCATGGGGATAGCACTCCCTCTACTATTAAAAGCTTTGCCAGATTGTAACTGCAGCCAAACAAAAAAATAGGGCCTACATGTTCATGCAAGGTAGGAGTATTCAAAATAAGACTAACATGTATGTCTAGTGTGAATTGTAAGGACTTAGTTGAGAGATGAGATGAGGGCAGGAAAGCATTCATGGGCAAAGGGTGGGGGGGGGGGGGGGGAGACAGAAGTGGCAGGCAATGGGTTACTGGAAATATCTGCCTTCTAATTTTATTTGGTACTGGATCTACTGAATGGATAAGGATTCAGGACCCACCCTCATCCTCACTCATAAAACACTTTACATAGCCTATATTATTCCAGACCTTTCTCTTTGCATCCTCCCCATAATCTTACAATGATGGGTACTTACATGGAGCTGCTAATTTGGGTGGCATGTCCCTTGATATAACCATGTTAGCCCTATAACCCAAAATATCTAGCTCTCTCCTTTTCCCAAGCTGTACCCACTTTGGGGGTCTCTAGGTTTATAAAAACAATTTTGACAAGTTCACATACTGTGCATTTTAAAAAAAAAACATTAATGTTTTCATCATGCCAACTTAAAGTAGAGAGAAAAACAATTTAAAAATGGCACACATACTTTAGTCACCCAAAATATTAATGGAGAGTTCGCAGCCTGAGCCACTGCATGGTGACAATTAATGTGATACGTACATGCATGGTGAACAGTGCAGTCACCTCGGCCATGAAATGTGAACGTACCTTTCTTCTTTTTATACAGAAAACACAACTAAAACAGTTGGGAGATCCCTTCCTCCCGGCAATCTACAGTATGACGTTGAATTCCAAACAATGCTACTTTTATGATAATTTCATTGATCACAGGGCTCTTTTTCTCTCTCTCTCCTATGATCTTCCTAGAATACTGTACATGGATATATTGCGAAAATAAAATTTTGATATCACTCAGAAATCATAAATGGGTTTAATTCAACATTCACAATGGCCAGCCAGCTTCAGTAATTGGGGGCTACAGCAAGAAGACTATGAATTTCTAGTGAAGACAAAATTTATGAGCCTGCATGATCGATCTTCTCTCACACTTATCTCAAAAAAAGCATGCACTGTTTGTAGGTTTTATTATGATTGTTCCATAAGTTACACAATTCTTGCAGAAAATGATCTGTGGATGTATACATTCACAACTTAACTCACTGAGATATTTAATTTGTTTACAATTCATAAAAGGGAATATCTCCTTGAACCTTATTTTGAAACATGACTTAATAATACAAATCTCCTTGTAATTCCCAAAACAAGTATCTTTCACAATGCTGCATAACATGATTACATATTAAAGGTAAATGACATTGAAGCAAAAAGCTAGTTTTCTCCAAAAACCTCTGAAGTGAAATTTTACACAGCACACAAAAATAATGCAAATTAGAAGTAGCAAGGGGTAATTTTATTTCTGCAAAGTGAATGCAATATTTCCCTTTAATTTGAGAGCAAAGTGCAGATGAGGCATTTCTATACTTCTACAATCACATCCCAAATTTGACCTGGAGTCACCCCACTGAGTGGCTGACCCATCGTCCCTTTCCTTAAATGCTTAACTCATAAGTTGTGTTTTTGAGGTGGTGAGTCTTTGAGTCTGTTCTTTTGTCAGCTAGACCTGTGCTCTTGTCATTGGGCTTCCTAATCTCTTTACTAATGTTTTCTACCACAAATTTTAGTCACTTTCTCGCTCTTCACTCATATTTCTACTGTAGATGCAAATTCTTCAGTGGCAATATTCCTGCATAGTTCTTTACTTATGGTTAGGCCATACAGTAGTATTCCCAAATCTACTTCGCCCCTCCTTACCTCCTATTTACACCTTGTAATCCCCACTTACTCGCAGTAAGACCCTGGCAAGCTTTTTAATAGCACAGTGGCTCCAGGTGACCTCCGAGAGAGGTCACCTGGAGAGGTCCTCCTTCCTGCTTGCCTGTCCAAAAGACTAGTCGCAGTTTGTATACCTGGCATTGCTATTCTCTCAGAAAGGAGTCTATCCGTCAATATCCAAGCTGTTTTCCAGCCATCCATACTTTTCCAGTCATCTACTACCTTCTCAGTGGCCACGATGAAAACTCCCTGTGGATCCCATTTTACCCACTGAGAGAGGTTTAAACCTTTGTCAGAGATAGTCTGATCACTTGTAACATGGTTTCACCAAGACCAAACAGCCAACTATAAGCAGGCTTGTTGCTCACTAGTATGCAGACAGTTATTGCAACACAATAGCTAATTAAATGAAATAATGGAGAAGGCATATCGAATGTTTTCATGACATTTTCCTTACACAACAAGAATCTCTGTCAATGTCCCACTTAAATGCAATCACACAAAAGAGACAAGCCAGCTCTCCAATTTCTGGCATCAAAATTTATGTCATTTACAAAAACATTAATTCCAAAAAGTGCTAAAAATTCAATGGGAATAGCCTCATTTAATCATATGAGGAAGGGAATGTATAAATTTGCCCTTTAAAGAAATGTGTTTGGTGCATGCCCTTCCAATTCAAACCCAAAACAAAGCAAGCTTTACTCCATATAGCTCGTAATTTTCCTTGATCATTTAACGATCCATGAGCCCAGAATATAAACTATTGTATGACAACAGTAGCTCGCACTTCTTAGTTGTCCAGCTTTGACATGTCACCTACACAAGGCACAAAGGTTTATCCAGGGCCTTGATATACTTGTAGTTGATTCAAATACAAACAAGCAATGTCAACAAAACAAACAAGGGCTGTAAACAATCTGAAAAACAACTTAGTGAAAATCTGGCCGACATTTCAAGGGCAAGGGTTTTGCGACGGTGATAATATATTTACGGCTTGTTCTCACCATTAACGTCCAAGAAGTAACTTCGCAGCGGAAGGGGAATAAGGGTAGGCTACTAGCCAAAATGGTGGACACTGGGGGCGCTGTGTCAAAACTACTCCAACTTATGTGCAGAGCGAGATTAATGCAATAAAGATGTGGCATGGGGTAAGTATGTGTGTGATGTGAATTCACCAAAACTCCCTGGTTTGGGAGTCTATGAGCGATGATACTTACCTCCCATTTACATATGTAACCATTATTGCCTGCAATAACCGTCTGGCAAAAAACTAATAGCACCGCAGTATCCCCTGCCTATAGAGGGCGCCATATTTACATATGTAAATAAGAGGTAAGGAAGAGCGAAACAGACTCAGCATTACCATCAAGGAAACACAAAAGAGTTTTCAGTGAAGCATGGATGGGCAAATGTTCTCTTGACCCACCAAATATTTTTAAGAACCCACCTTTGGGGAAGTACCCCTAGACTGGAGTGAGGGAAAAGCAGAACATGGTGTTTTTAAAACCAGTGCTGTGGCCAAGTGGATAAAGGTAGTGGCATTTGAAGCAATGAAGCTTGGCGACCGGGAGGTTAGGGGTTTGATCCCCGGCCAGGTCAAAGTAAGGTGGGTTTTTCATCCAAGAGCAATCTATGGTTTTCCCATCTGAACTGACTTTTCAAACTCAAAAGAAACCAAATTTGATCTAAACTGCTGAGTTTGTTAGCCACCCTACGTGAAGTTGTAATTTATAAGCCATTTGGGCTGTTTCCACACTTGTGGTTGCTTAGCGTCAAAAAACAACTGCCCTTCAAGGCCTCAAAGTTTTTAACGCTATAAGCCAAAAGTAGCTTGTTCAGGAGGAAGCCATTCTACCAGTTGCATTTATCATACCCAAACCCACCATAAACGAGATTTCATTGTACTAAGGAATATTTCAGCTAGACAACAACACTGTGCCATGATAATGTGGTTTATGTGTGAGCTCACCTATTCCTAAAGGTACAGTACAGACACTGTGGTATACTTTTTTAACAAAGTTAAAGGCAATAAGCAGTTGTCCCAAACTTGCTTTGAAAAATTAGCAGACTTGCGAATCTTCTCTTATTTGTTTCACAAGTACCTCTGAAGATTTTTGAACTAGTACAAACAAAAGGTACTGTAAAGTTAGGAGTTATTCTCAATGAATTTAAAGAGGCACTTTGAGTTGGCTTGTAACATTCACTAAATTTTTCCAAACCTGCCAATTTTTGTTCACGTACAAATGGCAAATGGTCAAACGAAGATCATCCCGGCACCCTAGGTACAAATTAACTGTTCATGAGTGATTAATTAACAATTCAATTTGGTATTCAAGAATTCATGACCAGACACTTTTTCACATGAGTATTAAATAGCAAATGATGACCATTACAAGCTTGAGTCCAAAACTTCAAATTTTTTAGTTTTTGCATAAGTGTTGGATGTAAAACTTGACTAATTATACTAATTATAAGCATTGTCATGTTGCAGTGCCTTTCAAAATCCTCGCAAAATTACCAATATCAACTCAATGTGCCCACTTTAATATTCAGTTACAAAAATATTGTCACATGATCAAAAAAAGCCATGAATGAATTAGGATGAGAGGGTATACTAAGTCTGATTGGGGTGACTGTATTTTCCCTTAAAGTTGTATACCACGAGGTTTAACAAGGACCAATTCAAACTGCTCTAACCAAAGAGCAAAATTTAAAAAGGAAACACTGAAAAGAAACTGACCACTCAATAAGACATTTAAAACAAGAGCCCAATGGGCACTGTGGTTCCTTGCTGAATGTAATGAAACTGAGCCAACTACTGAATGAACCAGTATTTCTGTTGATTCACAAAATCTGCTCTGTAGACAATGCACATCTTGTGTTAACACATTCAAGCATAAATAAATTGTTCTGAAGAAATACAGCCTACAGGCACTTCAGGGGATACCAACACAGACAGTATACAGTTACAATTTGTTTTATTCAATTAAAGCAATCACAATTCATGCACGCTCAATGGTATCTGATCCAAATGATCAGTAACTTGGTTCTCTTTATAAAACTAACAACCCATAGTAGCATTTAATTAATCAATTCTAATTTCCAATTCCTGCAAGCTCACATGTCCTAATCTAAGGACAAATGTTGTCTGTCTAGTGAACTTTCACAACAGTCCTCTGCTTTGTGGGCAGAAAATCTTCTGCAATATTAAAAAGTAGTACTTGATGCACGTCTTCATAATGGCAGGATTATGGATTAAAATCATAATACTATAATTTCAATTAAAACTGAGATACTTGGCATCTCTGAAAGATGTCCCACATCTTTCAGTCAATGATACAGTTTTGTGCTTGTATTTTTTGACTTTAGGAATTCTTGGGAATTTGCTTTTTGGCATCTGGTGATTTCAACTCTAACATCCAACAAATCTCATATGGGTTTTCTGCTAGATTTAATGCAACACCTCAAAGCAAAAATCTGTTCAAGCCTCCTACACTGAGATATAGAGTTGAAAAGGTTTGCAGAGTTTGACCTCCAGTGACCCCAGATGACCTTTGGTCTCCACCAAAATTTTTTCCCCACCATAAGGCATCCACTAAGTATAAAATTTATCCAAGCTTCTTACCTTGAGATATTGTGCTAACAACAAGGTTATTAGTTTTTGACCCTTGGTGACCCCAGATGACCTTTGACGTCCACCCAAAACTGTATGGCACAGCTTCTCACTATGGTGGATCTATATACCAAGTATGAAATCTATCCAAGACTTTTTCCTTGAGATATTGCGTTAACAAGGTTTTCAGTATTTGACTCTCAGTGACCCCAAATGACCTTTGACCTCCACCAAAAATGACAGGATTCATCTGCTCACCATAAGTCATCCACATACCAAGTATGAAATCTATCCAAGCTTCCTACCTTGAGATATTGTTTTAACAACAAGTATTCAGTGTTTGACTGCTGGTGACCCCAGATGACCTTTGACCTCCACCAAAAGCTACAGCATTCATCTTCTCTCCATAATGCATCTACATACCAAGTATGAAATTTATCCAAGCTTCCTACCTTGAGATATCGTGCAAACAAGGTTTTTGGTCTTTGACCCCTGGTGACCCCACATGACCTTTGACCTCCACCAAAAACAATAGGGCACACCTTCTCACTATGACAGATCCATATACCAAGTTTCAGTTTAGTCCAACTTTCCCTTGTTGAGTTACAGCGTACCGAAGCAAGTGTCACACACACACACACACACACGCACACACACACATACACACACACACACACACGCCAAGCTGACTACATAGGTTCCTTTTGCTAACGCAAGGAACCAAAAAAGCGCATACCATAGTACTTAATAATTAGAGGACAATCTTGAGAAGCACGACATCTGGCAGGGTGGAGTCAAACCATCTGCATGCTTCCAGCTGAATAATAATAATATACTGGTTCTACTTTCGCAATGGAACATTTTGCAGAGCGAGTAAAATATACGCATACTAGACAAAGCATATCTCACTGTCCCTGAAGTTTCTGATTTGCATCACCATAGACTGACTTTGTGGTCCAGCGGCTAAAGCATCAGCCTAGAAGCCAGTTGGCCCTGGATGGAAGTCCAGTCAAGTCTTCCCAAGACTTTAATCAAAACTGAACTGTTTCATGTGTGGTTGCTGAAATGAGGTCATCAAGGACATTTCTTCCTCAAACTGTCAACATCTGAGTGTACTGTATGTCTCTCTCCCAAACCACCATTCGCCCACTGGCTTCTTCTCACCTAAGTTCCATTGACCTATCTACTAGGATACCTTCTGAAAAGCAAAAGATATCTGTGGCATATGGATTAATAGAGCTTTCTGAAATCGTACACCAAAAGCAAAACAACAAAGCATTGAGGCTAATGCAGACTGATAAATGACCTCTTACAAGAGAAAAGAAAGCTTTTCTCTCAGCTAATTGCTATGAAAGAATTATTTTTGGAAAACTAGAAAGGCACAAGCCACTCAGAACCACTCGACAAACTTGTAGAAGTATCTGTCAAAAAGTGTTATCGGCTCCAAGTACTGTGCAGGGTGGGGAAAGGTACGTGTACTGATCAGAGTTAAATACAGTTGATATTAAAATGAACCAACCTACAGGTCAACATCGGGTGGTTACTGTACATTGGTATTCTCTTCAGGAAACCAAACAAGACACATGTGTAGACTAGTTGAGGTGCCATGACCTTAGCTACAGTGGGGTATAGCTTAGACCTTGAACAGGGCTGAGAGAGTGGGGGTCAGGGACATGATGAGATGGAGGAGTCTTGCTTAAAAACATGTGGTCTTAAAAGACGGGACAGCCTGGCCCTTTCTTGGATAAATTAATGTTTCCTCTAGCAGAAATTTACATTTCAACAAGGATGAAGTGAGTCCTGCACATAAAAGAGATGGTGATTGTGAGTTGTTGCGAACCAGAAAAGTAACATGAAATTTCGCACAAGTTCGGCTTATGTAATACGATGGTGCTATTTGGAAACACATACACTTCAGGCACAGCAAGGCCAGAGTCCATACTCTCAAAGAGTTTTTTTTTTTTAAAATAGACACCGCCCACGCATTTTAAATGAAGAAATGTTCCCATAATACTCCCTTAGAATGGGCATGAGGTCACCAAGATCAGCAGGGACCAACATAATAACCATCCCTTCAACATGGACTACACAGTATTTTGATAAACCAACCGTCTAAGAAGAGATACAAGCCAAGATTCACAATTTTGTATCAGTGACATTAGTTCATGGTGCCTGCGTGGCACGCACCACAACTACAAAGGATCCTGTTGCCCCTTTATGATCAGCACAGGACATTTGAACCTGGGTTATTATACATTATTTCTGCGAAAGCCAAAATGGCAGCACAGGCTGTATATCCCCCAGGAGCCTGAGGTTTATCTATGCAATGAACAGACTGTGAGCAGTTTATGTACAGCAACTTGAGCATTTCGAAAGAATGGATACAAGCATTATCATGTCCTAGCTGTTATCATTATTATCATTAGGCTTTCACAATATTTCCAGAAAAGACAATCGATACAATCAGCCCCCTAATAATTGAAATTCGATTATAATCGGTTTTGCCCCACATACTTTACTTGCTTTAAGTAACCCACCCATTGTGCCGATTGCAGCTTCGCCAAACGGTGTGTACTGTATGTGACCTGTACATGAGCACCAAATCAGGGCCTGTCTAGCCATGCAAACTGTCACAAATCCAGCTTATATTATGTTCTTTAATGTGATTTTTTACAGCATTAAATGTTCCGCAAATTTGCTTGAGCTTCCACGATTTTTTCAATTATTTCACGATTACTTTGATTTTCACAATTATTTCGATTTTTTCAATTTTTTGATTGTCTTCTCATGCAATAATCATACCTAATCGAAACCAGTTAAAACCAGTATCGATATAATAATCGGTTAACTGTGAAAGCCTAAATATCATAACATTACATCCACAGCCACACCATTACTACTAGGCCCATTCCGTTCCTGTTTTTATGTTATACTCCATTCAAGTCCTTTCTAGGTAACATTTACTGGAAATACTAAATGGCAATATCTGATAAACCAAAAATCATTTTTGTTTGTTGTTCTCAGGATAAAATTAAACCTAGGGATTATCTATTCTGTTGGTACCCAGAGAGCACCTGGCTGTGCTCTCTGACTTAGGTTAGGCATGAACAATTCATTTTCAAGACTGACTCCATGAAAGCAACACCTGTGTGAGGAAAGAAATCACCAAATAATAGAAAAATAATCCAAATATTAGACTGGAAAAATAGCGATGATTTTCACCAGACGAGTTGACATGTAGAACGAGGGGATTACAAGTGTAAACAGGAGGTAATGAGGGGCGAAGTAGATTAACAGAATCACCAAATATAGATGAAAAATAGCAATGTTTTTCACCACACTAGTTTAGAATGTGCTGAACATGGACAGGTAAAATGCAGAAGGACGATTTAGAGTTCTAGGTGCCCTCTATAGGTAGGGGTTACCACAGTGCTATTAGTTTTTTGACACACAGTTACTGCAGGCAATTATGGTTACATATGTTAATAGGAGATAAGGAAGAGCGAAACAGACTCACAAAATTCCATTCAGTCAATGATTATGATTTCTTAAAATATGTTTTGAGTCTCTAGCTTATAAAATTCCACTAAAGTTACTGAACTCGATTTTATAAACATGTCAACAACTCTCTAAAATCTGTGTGAGGATTGAAAACTTTCAAAAACACAAATGGCAAATGCCCATGTGTGATTATTCTGACACCTGGGCCCTGTTTCATAAAGGGTGTATATCAATCTTAAGCTTGAGTTCAATAGGACGATTGCAGGGCAGAAGAAAATCTACTTGAAGATTAATCATAACTCTTCATGAAACAGCCCGACCTGACTTAGGCCGACTACTGAGAGTACCACTGTACATTACTTCACCTTCCCTTTCACTTTAAATCACATTTCTAATGAAGCAGCAAATGCTATGGTTGTGACAAAGCTTATTAAGATGTTGAGCAGAACTATTTTCAACCAATAAGATTTATATTCACTTCCTGGTAACAGCTTAGTCTATTTCCTCTTCTCACCTGGGTAGGAAACAAACTCCACTGGAAGGCAGTTGCTCTATTTATATTCATGGTCAACATTAATACTGAACCGTGAAGTATAGTATTACACAGCCAGTGGCCATCCTTCATTTATACACAGGTAATGGCAGAGTGAATTATGAGGGTGCATTTACACTTGATCCGGATCTGATCGCCCTATGTTATCAGCATATCGAATTACGTGTATGGCTTGATCCTGGTGCATTTACACTTGTCTCGTACTCTGATCCACCTCCCTGCATAATGAGTGTTTTTTGCAGAAGTGACCTCCAAATAATTTACGCTGAATTACCGTTGATCTCGGGTCACCGTTGATACGGGGAGCATTTACACTACAAGTTTGATCGCCTGCGCGGGGTCTGATCCTCCCCCCTTACTAGGATCCAAATTGGGCGATCAGATCCTGATCTGATCTGCGTTTACACTACAAATTTGATCTCGAGCAGTGGATCAGACCCCGCGCAGGCGATCAGATCTGGATCAAGTGTAAATGCACCCTTAGTCTACTCAAGGGCTGTGACCATCCTTGAGGTTAGGTTTGGGTTAGAGACATAAAATAAGGTTAGGCTTACAAGTCTCCAGACTTATTATCATGCATGATATCATGTTGAGGATTGGGTGACTAGGAGCCTTTTCTTTTTTTTTTTTTCAACATGTAAATTTTGGCACTGTAAACATAAAGAACAGACTCAGTATCCAAACTGCTTTAACTGTTGTCCATTTTATGAGGTGATGTCTGTTTTAATACACCTATATAAAGAACAAACATTCATACAAACTCATTATGCAAATCTGTAATACAGAAGGAGGCAATCAAAAGATCTTTATGTTATCCTTTGTTTGTTCTATCATTTCAAGAATACAGTAGTTTAATATTAATATGCCCTGAGAGGTTCACTGTGGAAGTATTAGTGCTTACACTATTAACTGAAATCTAGACATCACACCCTGAGCTGCAGATCTGCTGGAAAGAAACAAAAGGGCTACATGGTTTACAAGTTCACAAATTGCTTCACAATTTGTTACTCTGCTGATATTCTGACAACTAATACTTTTCTCAAGAACACATCCCCTTCTCACTTTCCCCTCCCCTTGTTTGTTCATCTCAACCCTCATTTTCTAGCAGCAGTGACAACCTGGATCACTCCCACACTGCTAGCCAGATTGGCATTAAACAATCATACAATATGAATCATCCCTTCAATTTGCTCTTATAGTATTTACTTCCCATAAGTTTATGCCTTCCACGAAAATGAAAAAGAAAGGTCAAAAGGTTTACAAACTGTTTCCCTTCCTAATACGGTACGCTCTTTACTAAAACCAATTACTGTTACACGTACAGTTTCCTTCTTGAGGAATATAATGCCCTTAGCACATATACTACCAGGGGGATTCCATGTTCAAAGTAAGCTGAACTTTGATCATTATTTACAGCGTTAACAGTTAACGTTGCTTTATGACCTCATACTGTATGTGTTATGAAGTTATGTTACCTTAGAGATAGTGAGAGAAATACATACACAGCACAACATTTCTGACACAATATATTCATTCATACAAATCATAAGCAGTAATCAGCTTTATCTGTAATGGATAGGCAGCCATGACATCACAATTAGGTATAGTAGCAACCAACAAGCCAGCTGACAAAAACAAGTGCTTAGTCTATACACAGAAAAAATCCAGCCGAGTTTGTTTTCATTGGCAATGTGAAGCTTGACCCAAAAGCTCATATTAATGACTGCCCAAGATACCCCTCCCCCCCCCCTCCCCTCCCGAGCACAAGTAGTTCTCTCACTCACTGCTGGCTTCATATTAGAGTAATATAGAGTAATAACTTATCTTACTGATAAAATTAGAAACAGTAGAGCCAGCCATGCAGGCTGCACTTGAACCTGTGGAGTCAGAGGCAGTTTGCTCACTCACTGATGGGCTTCACAATATCTCACTAATGTAGTGAGAGATATAGTTTAGCCAGCCATGCAGACTACACTTGTACCTGTGAAGCAGAGGTTAGTTTGCTCACTCACTGCTGGCTTCAAATACAGTACAGAAAACCCTGTTTATCCGAACACACAAGGACCAAAGGTAGTTTGGAAGATGAAAAAATTTAAGACAAACGAGCTTTCAAGTTTTTCTTCAAGTACAGTACACTCAGTCCCTAAGAAAGTGTGCCCTCCCCCCCTCCCCCTTCGTCCTTCAACTTTTTTGCCTCATCAGTGAAGTACAAACACATGCCACTGTCTAGTAAGTTTTTTTGGGGAGAGGGGGGAGGGGGAAGGGTTGGCTTTAAATTATTCTTCCCTAAAATTAAGATACCTATACCCTTTGGGTGGAAGTAAAAATCATACCAAAAGGACAGGTAAAAGCAAATAAATAGACCAAGTTGGCAAGTTGGGGAATTACATATGTAACAGGAGGTAAGGATCAAGGAGCAGAATCGACCTTCATTTATTTCAGGAGTAATACCTATAGTCAAATTAATTACCATCTTAGAGATTTTACAACATTATGTACACACGTCGTACCAGTCTATACATACTACATAATAAGACTACTATTTCCTTCACAACATTGTTTTGGGTAAAGTCATTAACTCCTATAATTATTGCTGTCTAAATAGCTCAAGGCATGACATGTTTACACATTAGTTCCTCTTCTGATTCACCGTTGCCAAGGAAACAAATGAAACCCACAACGAGGGTGATATGACTGGCGCTGAAATCACTTCCATGCTGATATATTGCCATGTTTCTCTAACATATACAGTCCTGCGTAGTATTCATCCCACAAAACTGAGTGTGTATCACATACTGAATTTATTGTGGAGTACATTGCTATGACTACATATTAGCAAACAGCTAAAACTCACCCCTTGTGTACAAACACACCTAAAACTACTCATCAATTTTAAGTGTAAATTTAAACATCAACTCCAGAGAGTGCATGCTATACGGAATTTAAAAACAGAATTGACATGTATATATCTTTTTCTTTTTTTGCAGAAAATCTATAACAAAAATTGTAAAGGACTACAGTAGACCCAGGAAAGAAGCTTTTGAAGAATGGCCTATTCCATTAACTCACTTTTCCTTCAAAGACTTTGAATCTAGTGCCTACCTAACTGACATAGCAGTTACATCACCTAGACTTTGAGACTATGGTTGAAGTTGAACCAATCAAATATTTTCTTACTTCCCTTAAAATTACTATATTTTACAAGATATTTTATCACTCATCTCATATACAACCAAACATACAGCAGATAACATAAAATTTCCTGTTTGGCCTAAGTGCCCTTTTAGTAGCATAAATATGCTCTAAAAGCTAACTATATAAAAATGGTTTGTCCTCATGATGTCTTTTCCCAGCCCTCAAAACCAAGCTGTAAAAAACAGTTTCCTATGACACACAAAAAAAAATAAAAAATTACAATTTTTTTTTTACAAATCAGGTTTGCAAAAAAGAGGCTAGCTGTGCCACACATGTGACAGCATATGCCTCATCCAGCCAATAAACTGACACTCATGTCTCATTTACTGTTAAAACCAGGGGCATACGAAGAAGTTGTGATTACAAGTGGCCACGGAATAGAACCTTTTAAGACTTGAACACTGTGTACTTGTAAACAAACATGCCTGTAAAATTGCCAAAGGGTGTTTGTTGGATTGCATTTTATGGAATATTTACAATGCTGCAAGTAAAATGTTATTCAAAACACAATTGCTCTTTATGCCCATTCGTGATAGCTGATGGGGCTAACGTGTAAACTCAAGGTTTGCCTTTGTGACTGGGCATTCGATCTTTATCCCACATTAAACGAATTAAGCTGACAATGTTCACACGTAGCACTGAAACTAGGGATGGGTGGACTTCAGACTAAAAATTCCTTACCTTCCTAACTAATGTAGGGAATATGTAGGCCTCTTTTGATATACTGTACACCCTCTAACACCCTTGCTCCATCCCCTTGTATTGCCAACTTTAAACAGTAATGCTAATACTTTGACACCCCCTACAACAGCACTTCTCAACCTTTTCTAACTCAAGGACCACTTTGACTCTCAGAATTTTTCTGAGGCTACTGGCCCCACCTTACAAAAAGTTTATTCTTTTTCTTAATTTTTTATTTTTTATGGAGGATCTTGCGGCCCACCTGGGAGAGCTTCATGGCCCACCGGTTGAGAAGCGCTGCCCTACAGTACACCTTTGCGCCCAATGAGTATTGTCTTCCCTGCCTCCCCCTTCACTGTGCAATTGTCTTTGTTTTGACAAGTGATACTAGGCAATTTTTGGTGCTATTCAGTATAAATATACAATAAACAGGCTATAAGTGTCTATCTCTTTTATTGGTTGATCTGCACCAACCAACTACTACGATAACCATTTCCTACAGGAAATGACATCACACAGCAATCACCCTTTTCTTTTGTTTACAAGTTACAAGTGTCAGTATGCAGAAGACAAACAGATGAGTTTATTTCTTTTTCCTTAAAATTTTACTACACTTAATCCTTTCCATCTTTCTCATTCATCAACATTTTATCACTTCTGGCAGTTTTGGAGTAAGACATCCTTGATATAATTAGAATGGAAACCTTAAACAGTATTTGCTGGTACTTTCAGAAGAAAACTCAGTCGATGAACCTCGATAAAGTACATGTAGTACAGCAGAAGTTCACATATATTTACCACAGTACAGTTGGTAGAACAGTATCCGAGATCATACAAGCATAGGCGTACAGTACGGGAAGACATTTCACAGGGGGGGGGAGGGAGGGTGTTTGCCCTGACAATTTGCAAATTGCCCTGATTTTCCCCTTTTACCACGATAGCACGCAGGATGGGAAAGGACGAGCTCACCCCCCCCCCCCCCCCGAAACTATAAAGAAAGATGTTATTTCGGGAGTTTTGGTTTATACTTGGGTTCATACATCATTACATCAGTGAGTGTCGAAAATTAGCTTGCACCCTACCAGGCTACCAATCCCCCCCCTGCTAACCCCATCCTATATTTAGAAGAAATAGATATGCCTCTGTTTGTATTTTGCAAAGGTGTCTTTAACCTTTTCAATGTCACTTTTAAGTACCTCGTTTGCATAAGACCATGCAATATTAATTAAAGCTACCCGCTGCACTGCCCACTGTACTGCCCCCTTGTCCTGAAAATACAAGTCTCAGTGCCCTGAAATAAGCATTTTCCCTCTTCTGGGAGGGCTGCAGTCCCCCAGACCCCCCGCCTCGTACGCCTATGCATACAAGTAACTAACTTAGTATCTGATCCATCGTCTCAAATCATCAACATCAGGCCAATTATCGCACAATCCGTAAATAATCTAAATCGGTAAAATTCTGTCATTCAACTGATTACTACCTCCGATAATTTGAAAACTGGAAAATGGGGTAAATATATTCTTCAAAACTTCCTGCAAAACTTTACAATTCCCGAAAACACACATTTCTTTTCAGTTCCTGACAAAATGTCAGCATTGACATTCACAAACTTGCAAAATTTAAATCTATCCAAAGGATAGCCATCATTGGTACAATCCTTACCATGATTTTTGGTGCAGCACAGTTCAGGTGTGTCAGAGGGCACACGGTATTACCTACAAGGTGTGCATGCCATGGACCGTGCCATGCACCTCCATATACTTCAAATTGTACCACAGAAAGACAACGGCCTTGAGCTGCATTGTTTTGAGTTTTAATGCTAACCATATCATCTGTACACATCAAGTGCACATGTATAGCAACTCAAAAATTTGGAAACTTGAGGCTTATTACCCTACATAAATTATGCCAATTCCCACATTCCTTTCATTCAGTTTTAATTACATATGATAGGCACATGGGCACACATATAAAGTGCATTACAGGAAAAACAGAAAACAAGCACATGATAATTAATTCCTTCCAAAAACTATGAAGAAAAAGAAGTAACAACTGTAACAGTTCATAGTTGGAATTTTTACTAACAGACACTCAAATTCAGTGATGTTTTCATATTTAACACCCCAAAATACAATAAAACAGTAGGAAACTATTTATTTGTACTGCATTTTAAATCCCTGCTGATGGTATCTTCTTCATCTCAGAAAGTTTTCATGAAGTTGAAGTTCATTTACAAAAGCACACTGAGTACACTGTTATTACACGTACTGCAGTTCTAGTGCATTTCTTGTGCAGCCTATTACCTAGCATGTTGGTCCTGAACAATTCCGTGCTGCTAACTGAAGAACGAAAGTGAAGTGGGCCCGGGTTTAATTCACGCAGTAACGACAACACCGTTTTTCCATCACAAGAATTTTGCAGGAATTAGTATTACATTTCCTTTGGAGGATCTTTCAAATTAGCCGTAATTTTCAGGCAAAACTCTTAACAAAAAATTTATTTCTATTGTTAAAGGCAGTATGCAGTCACCCCAATCAGAGTGAGTGTATCCTGTCACTCTAGTTCATGATTGGCCCATTCTGATCATGTGACAATATTTTTGTTGGTAAATTGTGAAATTCAAGGAGAATTTCTCCTTGCTTTACCTATTGTTTGTAATAGTTATGTTCAAAACATCTTCAGAGGTGCTTGTAAAGCAACAAGATGAGATCTGCAAGAATTTGCTGATTTTTCAAAGAAAATTTTGGGGTGACTGCCTATTGCCTTTAAGGACCCATGAGATGCATAAATCAAGTAAATTGAGTGGAATGTTTCGTGGTCATGAAGTGCTAAGGTAGTTACATATTTTTGCATAGGACTGGGCAGATAGGTTGCTGTATACATGTAGCACAACTACAATCCAGTAGAGCACATTTACACAGTAGGCCCATGAACTCCTTGCCTAGGCCTGTTACATGGAAGGTAAGCAAGCCTCAGTTGATTGATATTTATCTGTTTTATTGAGTGGAAATCCTACAAAGTTAATGTTCCATTTGTGGAACGTACGGAACTGTTCCTAATATTGTTCAACTCCAAAGTGAAGGTATAGCATTACAGTGTGTACAAAGCTAGAGATATGCTACAGACAATGAGAAAACATGACCTTCCTACAGTATAAATATTAATAATCAGTGATGGGTAATCGGCATCAGTCCAATCGTGTAATTTAATACTTCATAATTTGACAATTACTGATTATGGTATAATCGGTCAAACACTATAAGTAACTTGGGTATGCTCTCCAAACCAGTAAGCATTACAGTCTTTTTCATGCATCCCAAGTTTTATCATATCTTTGTACAGTAGCAATATACGTGTGAAGCAAAATGTATTTTGTTTTATAAGTTTTAACTACCATACATTTCAGCAGAACTTCCAAACTTTTATCAGAAGTGGTGAATTTTTCTTTAAAAATACACTGACAATCTTTTCCAAAACAAAAACTAAAGCAAATAAAATCATTTTGTGCACTGTCTGCAGTTGATTTAGTCTGACTTTCGGAGTTTAGAATACAGTGCCCTCTATTTTTATTTACTTCTCAAGACAAATCATTTCTTAAAAACTTCGTAATTCCTTTTTTCCCAGTCTTCCAATGATGGCCTTCATGACACAGCATCTATCTGAATGCAGTAAACAGCTTTCATCATGCAAAGCACAAATTAGGACAGCAGACTGCCGCATTATGCCTCTTTGATGGAAAAATGTTTCCCTTTTAAAAACCATTAAACGACCAGCATACCTGGAGGTATCTGGAAGGAGACACATGGCCATGTTTTCATGTTGCTGCTGAACAGGTGTACAGTAATCGAAGACTACTGTTTTGGTGTCAGAGTATACCATCTATCAGACAACTGTCTAATCCCATTTGGATACAAATCTTGAAACTTTGGCTATGTGTTGAAAAGCTTCCACTCTTCATGGTATCATTTTCAAAGTTTTCATGATCATCTGCACATACAATTTACACACGTGTTTCTACTGAGTGAGTAACAGACAGAAATATCTACAGTGACATAAACATGTGTAAATTGTAATTTTGGTGAAAAACGACAGCGCTTCGTAAACCCCAACCCCAACCCTCTGAGCCATGAGGAATTGTGCGAAAGGCAAATGAGGACGATCGATACGCCAAGATGGCAGACATAGGGGACGCGGTGCTAAAACTACTCTGGGTAGCAAGCAAAGCAAATAAGATGTAGCAAGGTGTATAAAGTATATAAGTCTGTGAAGTGAATATAAATATGTAGCGACACAAAGATGAAATTTGAAATTTTAAGCTAATTGCCTCATGGTAAAATAATGTACGTAGATTTGTGAATCCATGGACTCATGAACTTATAACACAGTTGAAGAGCTCCATCTCCTGTGGAATATTACACAACTCCTGCACAATAACTAGCAGTTTTGGATCCCAGCCCCTACTGACTTGCTATCAGTATACAGTATGCTGCTCACTTTGAATCATTCTTCCTTCATTGGGCTCCCTGAATACCAAAGAGGGCACTGAGAGGAGTACAATTTCACTATGAGGTGTCACAACCCAAAACGTAGACAAAAGTTTTGTCATTCAGCTGGCAGTGAAGTCAATTCAACATTAGCAGCACATAATGGTAGCTAGGTGGGATAGCTAGGTAGGATCCGAAACTTTCCAGTTTTTATTCTTCGGTAGATGGAGGTGGTCAATGGTGTAAGAAGTAAGGTCAGTAGGAACTTATGCATGCACTCCATGCTACATGTCAGGGATTCTCAAGCACTTTGAGCCGAGGAACACGTTTACTTGAGTAATTTTACATAAAGTTCATTTTTGTACCCACAACATCCTTTAACAGACTGCTTGTTTTCATACCGACGTTTAAGGCTCACTGGATCCTCCACTGGCCTTTTCGGTTGCGGGCTGCAAATGGCCTGGGGCCACCCCTTGAGAACCTACTGTAGGCTATACCTTATTGAGCTACCACCACTTTTGGTGCCAAAATTTGGGCAGACAATTTATAGTACAGATTCAGGCCAATTCATGTACAGCACCCCTACAGTATAGTAATAATTTGCATTAACGGTAACCACTTCTGTCAGTGTAAATTTTGAACAAATCTATATAAACAAGGTCTGGAAGAAAGTTCATGTGACCACAGTTTTCACTGTCAAGTCTTGTCTTTTAATTAGCCAACCCATTTGACCCTTTCCACTTACAGTATACAGGACTATGCTCCAAAATGCTTGCTGTCTACTCTACTAGGATTCCCCCCCCCCCCCACCCTCTCGTCCTCTCATACCTTAATTCTTTCCCTGAACTACCTGTTTCTACCATCCTACTGAATAATACCTGCCCTGCAAATACTAAGTGCTTACAAAGACAAATTGTAAGTGTCTAGAAATGATCAACTGCTATAACCTTTAATAACTGGCAGGCATATACCAAAAAAGTTTCAAACTTAAAAATTGCTCATACACATAACATTTTTGAAGTACTGAAGTAAGAATTTTACAACTCTGGACCACACTTGGGAGCAGTATTTCCAAAGTTGCATTAACATACTCTGGTAGGCCAAATCAGGAAGGTTTCTCTTATTTAAATAATAAAAGTAAACCAAGGCATCATTCTGCATGAACTTACTGTATGTAACAAAAATATTGTCACATGATTAAAAAGAGTCACAGGAGAATAAGGGTATCACACGGTATACTATAAAATTCACAATTAGGTTGACTGCATTCGCCCTTTAAAGCTGACAAAACTGTCTGTTTACACCATACATTACTATGACAACAATCAGAATTATTGATTTCTGATTTGTAAACTTACATCATAGGTTTTGAATAAATTTACAAACTATTTTTGGGAGCAATCATGAAGATCACATTTCCTCCCTCCATTTAAAAACACAACTAACGGTACAAATAAACAAGTTTCTGACAATAGGTCTCAGAGTCTACATGTATTTATATCTTAAAGTCTGTTTTTTGTACTTCTGAAGGGAAGTATTTAATATTAACACTCACTTGACATGGGTGGAAAAAGTTGGGAAGCTGGGAGGCTCCTTCCCAGGAAGGCTGGGCATTTGCAGGGGAATTTTGGCAACTGGAGGAAATTCTCCCTTTTTTGTACATGACAATATGAAAAGAACTGAGGAAAATTGTACTCTCTTCCTGGGAAATAAACACTTTTACAAGCCCTGCTCAATGGACATTAATTTTCTGTCTGATTCATTTGGTCAAAACCATAATTCCTTAACCTTTCCCTCTATATTGAACAGCTATGCACTGAAAGATAGAATATTATACAGAATGCTAAATGCACAACTTAATTCTTCCATACTATCCAGGCACACAGTAACCCAAAGAGCCTATTGACATCGAAAAAAAAGAAGAAGCTGTGTAGGTATATTAAGGCGATATTGTGTTAATATTGATTTTTTTTACCCTGGATGAAACATCCACACGCACCTTTTGCAGTGAGGACGAAAAATAAAACAAAAAGGAGAAAAGTGATAGGGTTCAGTCAATTGACTTATTTACATACTATGCCTTAAAGATGTCAATATTTACGGGCTTCTTTAAAATTCTGTATACTATACTGTGCTTTACATGTAAAGTTGGCCTAATGAGAGGACTTGGAACCCAAGTAAAGGGGCAATACAGTACTAGCATATATACTGTAGAACTCGCATCTGTACTTAACCCATATACCAGGTACATATGGTTGGTCAGTCAGGCAAACAACCAGCTACTATAGATGTACTGTAGTGTAAACACTTCTCAATGCACTGGCAAACATTTTTTCCAGTACACAATAGATGGATAATTTCCCCATCCAGTGAAGAAAATTCATGAGTAAAACTAGGATTACATAAACTGCTTAAAACTTCTTTCCAGGCTAGCAAAGAAGGAAGGAAAAGTGCAGAGCCAGTGGAGGCTTCCTCAACTGTGCTCATAACTTTGCCAGAGTCTAACCACAAGTTTTCTAGACTTGGCTGGAGAAGAAGAAAGATAAAGGACACCTTATGCTGAGCCTTCTGCCAGGAACTACATACTGATAAGTAAAGGTTATATACATAGGAGGTATAGAAGGGTGAAAAAGATCTAGTTTTAAATGAAAATTAAATATTTCCAGCCCATAAGTGAGCACTTCAGAAGTAACACAAAACTTACCCAACGACAACTTCCCAATGATGAAAATACAGCATTCCACAGAATACATATGAATGGAAGGGGAGAGGGGTAGGTAAGTATTAAAGAGCATTACAGTAATTGAGCAAGCAATTTTCAACAACTTGCCTTTATTAACTTCAACCGACCCAAAAGTCCACAAAAATTATTACTTAAAGCTTTTGAAAACTGTGAGTGGTTAGTACAATGTAACATTTGAGGTATCAAATCAATATACTGTAGCCTACAGCACTGCACCTCTGCCATAACTTTACGAACAGGCCTACACCTTTCCATTTTTTTTTTGTTGTTTTTGTTTTTTGTTTTTTCCATTTTTTTTCTTTCATGTTCTGATGCCTGTCTTGCCCATCACATCAGAGCTTGTGCTTAACAATTTTCAAACATCTGTTTTCAAGCATTTGTGATTTGATTTTAATGGATCCATTAAAGAAGTATTTTTAGAATGTTTTGCAAGAAGGTCAGCTTTAATTTGAACTTTGAAACTGTTTCCCCTGATGAAGATTTCTCAGATGAGCATCAGACACACTGGCTTTATGTCTAATACTAACTGTAATATACTGATTTATAACACTGCCCCCAAAGGACTAAAATCAAATCATTTTGTCCAGTCCATGATTTATATATTGTCCAATGGGAATCCTTAAACTCATGCAAACTGCAGCTGTTACAATTACAAGACTTGATAAAGTCCACAGCCATACTTGCTACATACAGTTATTCAAAACCTCAAATATCTACGAAACTAGACCATTTAAGGGTATCACAGCAGCACAGCCTTGCCCATGCAACTCTTATCTTGTGAAACCAAAAGTTTGGACAATTAGGAAACTTTCATTGAGTCTCAAATTTGGATTTATAGTACAGAACTATGGTACATATAATATCTTCCGAAGGTCTCTTTTCAAATGCTTTAGAAAAAAATGATTTTAATTGCCCCTCCCCCCCCCCTTAAAAAAAAGGTAAAAGGGGGTGTTTAGGGAAAATCACAAAATCATTTTCATTGTTTTTGCTAACAATTATTTATAAGGGGAAGAGGGTTACTTTCATAAAATTTGGCACTTTTTTTTGCCCTTCTTAACATCTTCCCAATGGCAAATTTGGTTGTATAGTGTCTAAATGTATCCAAATTCTCACCAAGGTGAGTGTTTCATACCTAGCTTCATGATAGCCACCTTGATATTTTGAAATCGTCAGTTAGGCCTACTGTATACTATACAGATGGCACACAAATTCCTGAGCAACAGAAATTGTGAGTATTCATCGTATGGGCAGAAATGCTGAGCATCAATACAATACATGAAGAAATCAGCCTTGACCAGAATTTCACATCCGGCTACATCACATAAATTATACTGAGGAGAGCATACAATTCACCTACTTTTCTTGTCTTCCTTTATACATGCTAATCTTGATACCTTGTACGTATAGGCCTGCAAACACAGATATGTAATTTCTGTCTGCCATTGTGCCAACTTCAATATATAATTCTTCCAATGAAGTGTGAGATACTCTCAAATCATTTCTGTTTTTTTTTAGGGACAATGCATTTCAGGTGAGTTAAGTAACCTTGAAGGCATACTGGCTTTTTACTGAGCTTCAGGTGACCAAACCACATCTAGCTGATACAGTAAGATTCTCAATTGTGGAAGCTACGAGACATTTTGTCACAAAAATATGATCAATAGAGAAAAGTTTAACTTCAGCTTAGTATCCATATTATGCACATTCTTCTTTTTTTTTTCTTTTTTTCTTTTTTCTTTTTTTTTTCTTTTTTTCTTTTTTCTTTTTCTTTTTTTAATTCTGAGATCATCTGGTGATCACTGGAAATGGCACTTTTATAACCAGACGGTTATTGCAGGCAATAATGGTTACATAGGTAAATAGGAGGTAAGGAAGAGCGAAATAGACTCAACAAAACTTACCTGGTTTTGGAGTCTATGAGCTCCGATACTCACCTCCTATTTACATATGTAATTCCCCTACTTGCCTGCATGGTACTTGCAGGCAAGTTGGGGAATTACATATGTAAATAGGAGGTGATGAGGAGCGAAATAGACTGGGGGAAACACTAGCAATATCGTAAATAAACTTTAAAAAATACCAAAAATGTGCTGGGGGGGGGGGTGGGCTGCTGGGGCCTGAGTGTTGATATTTTTATTCAATTCCTGTTTTGAGAGTAGAAATTCACACTGAGTGAACTATTAAGAAATGCTGATGTTTTATTTTCTTTGTTTTTTATTTTCGTTTTTTCAAGTTTGTGATTTTCCAGGGGCAAGTGCCCCCTCCCCCTCCCCTCCGGACGCCCATGATCCCATGTCTCCAGTGTTCCTGCAAAAATAAATAAGGCTTTTTTGTTTTTGGTTTGATTTTCAAATAGCTCATGAAAGATCCAACATACTCTGAGAGGTAGGCAGGTTGCAAACCCCTGCTATACTGTAGGCCCATATGTATGCTTTTGCTTCTTCAAGTACTTCCTTGGTGGTAGTACTTCCATACAACTGCTTAACCAAACCAGGCAGATCATTTTAATGATCCTTCCACACCAAAGTGCAATCCTCTACTCTTCAGTATGCGTTCTACAGTATGATCCATTATGACTGTCATTTTACTCATTTCTCACCCTAAATATCAGGAGGTGTATTAAAAATGAATTAAAGAAAGAAAATTAATCGGGAGACTCTGACGCAGCCAAAATGAATGTCACATTGAGTAATTACTGCTCACCGGGGTGTCTCTTCCCCTCCAGCATATTGCAGAAAATTTAGACCAAGCAACATACATCTCAGCACGGGTAATTACTATACACCACTAGAGCTCAATAATGTGTGCTTTTTTTTTTTGCCCTTTTGGTCTTTTCATAACTAGCACAACCAATCACCTGTGAGGTTGTACTTTTTTGCCAAACATTCTATTGCACCACGTTGCTTTTAATATGTCTCTACCACAGTAAGGTGTAAAGAGAAATACATACACAGAGCAGGGAAGCGACAAGAGTGCGTTTACCTGCAGCATCTTCTATTTCTAACATTATAGCTATCAATGTCCATCAACTTCATCAAGGCATCCGTGCATGTACTGTAGGCTACTGTACATCATGCAAGTAATTTTCACGATGTTGAAAAGGCATGGAAAAGCACTTGGGACAATGCTCATTTACCCAATATAAAAGCCAAAAGTTACATGAGGGATCACTGTTTTGTACATTCAAACAAATCTCTACATCACGATGTTAAATGAACCATGTTCTGGAGTGGCTTCCCTGTTGCTCACTGATAAAACATTCAGAGCAATGGGTGTTAAACATTTTAGCAACGACGAAAGAACGTGACCTGTTGGAAAACTTCCTGTATTACATGAAACTTCATACTGGCAGGTACCACACATTCCTAGTGAGATAAAACAGCATTAATCACATGGAAACACACTGTGAAGTCCAGAAATGTTAACTATGTGAAAATTTCTGTGTGCATGGTACAAATGTTTGCCGGATAATGTGTGTTGGATGTACCCTATGTTTGCATACTGGACTTAAAAGGGAATATATATGCAGTTATCCCAGTTAGAATTAGTATACCCCATCATCCTAATTCATGAATTCATGGCTTTTCTTAATCATGTGACAATATTTTTGTTACTGAATTGTTAATATCATGAAGAATAAGTCCTTGTTTTACCTTTTGTTTGTAATATTATGTTCCAAAACATCTTCAGAGATAGTTGTAAGGCAAATATAAGGAGATCTGCAAGAGTGTTGATTTTTCAAAGCAACTGGGAGGGGGGGGGGGGGCTGCCTATTGCCTTTAGGAATCACATACAGTATGTGCAGCTCATAGAACTGACTAATGTTGTAAAGTGACTGTACCTTTCGATACTGCAATAAGCATGCTGCTGTTATTCTGCTTGCTGCATTTTACTGGTGGCCATTTCCAAATTTCCAAAAAGGAAGAAATGGCCATCAACGTAAACTTGTGCATTTCAAAAAGTGTCCCATAAATAGTACTGCCATCAAATGTACACATTTTCGAAAATAGCCACTGACTACTCCTTGCAATGTCTGTAAAGTTTGGACTTAATACTCAAACTAGATGTTTACTCCTATAAAAATGTCCACATTCCGCATTAAACACTAAACTACTGTAAAAACTAAATGGAAATTTAAAACAACTAATTTATAAAGGATTAATAAAAGAAATACAGATGTTGGGCAAAACTCGCCACAATACAATTCTGCACAGCAAATGAGAAATCTCACAAATGGTCAAACTTTGAAGAGATGTATCTTGAGAACAGTAACAAATTTTCAAAAAATTCCAAGGGGTTTTTCATCAAGGGATCTTAATCTTCAGTATCATTGTTGAATAAAACAGCTGTTTTGGTTAAATGTCCACAGACCTTTAAAGTTATCAGTATTTCTCATCAAACTTGTAACTACAGTACCTGATGAGGACTAACAAGATACTTTATAATGAAATACATATTACTGTGCAACACTCCAAACTACTGCAGTATTTTTGCATAAGAACTGAGATACTTCCGAAACTGTCAAATCTGAAGAGCTACTCCTTGCGGACAGTGCAAGCTATTGAAATAATTCCAACCAATCTTTCCTTGGGGGATCTGACTACACAACTGCTGAATAAAAGTAGCTCAGAGTGCATAGGCCTACAGCATAAAGTGTATTGCATGAATGGTTGCCAACTACTGTTACTTATATGATTTAATGGATTGCATCTCAGATTACTCTGTAGACAAATATGGTACAATTTAAGAGTGCAGTGCACTCTCCAAAACTTACCTGTTTTTATACGAATCTATGAGCCCTACTTACCTTAGTGAGGCCAATGAAACAAGGGCGAGTCTTGGAATAGCAGCGGAGATGTTAGTATAGCGCCATCTAGCGAGGGTAGGAAATTCATTGCCAGTGATCGTCCCGCGGTATATGGACTGTCCAATAGTAGTGAAAGGGGAGGTAAGTAGGTGCGAAATAGATTTAAAGCAAACCCTTCACAATTTCTGTACTTTTGTACTGTTCACTACATATACTGGTCAAGTTTGATATCGCTTCAATACAAATGAAGACTGATGAACGCTGTCCATCCTATCATTACAGTGCGAGTCAATGCAATACTGTAGGAATGTGGGAGACAGTTCGAGAAGAGTAGGCCTACATGAATCAAAATAAAACATCAACCCCTTTTTTTAAAAAAAATTAACTCATTACAAAGCAAATACTGCCCTCAATTTTGCTCTAAAGGTAGAAAAACTCAACACCCAACCAGTAAGATGATTGTATTTAATAAAATACATCCCATTCATAATCCAAAGGCACCTACCTCAAAACTATTGAGAGAAGAGTCAACAAATTAGGAAAACTTTGCATGTAAAACTTGATCCTGATGCTAAATATCCTTTCCACTGGCAACTTTATGAAGATTTCCTGTGATCAGTTTGTTAAATTGTTTTGTTGTTGATGCGGATTGATAAAGAGGCTTTATAAAACCTGCCTGTAATGTATCCTCATATCAAAAAATATCATATCATACCATATATGATCCATGTTACATGCTTCAACTAGAATTACCATGTAATAACTTTACAAACACTACATTAAAAATGTACCGTGTAACTTTGACAATTTTATGAATTGTTACATAAAAAGTCTGGGTTTACAAGCACTGATTAATGAATTGTAGCACATAGCTAAACACATAATCCTGAACAGGCAATTCTACCACAAACCGTATTCACAGACATCTCATTATATACAGTATTGAACATCAGCTAGTCGGTAGACAGCCATGAAACATTACAGTAACTCACTTTTCCCCGTTACATATAAATCACAACATGTTCTGACATGTTGTACAGAGCGCTCTGCCATTGTAGACACCATGGCAGAACATAAGAATGTTCACTACACATTTTGATGACACAGATGTGTCAGATGAAATATAAAGTGAGGAAGGCTTCTTTTTCCCCCAAGTTGACTTCAAGTTCAGAACACTGCTGATTTATATCTCTTATAAACCAACTGGCTCAAATCCAACTTTCACCATCCCAACCATGACGATGACGGTTAAAGGTCACATATGGTAAACTCAACTTTGTTATGTAGGCCTACTATACATGGTAGGCCTACACACTATCACACAGTGAACAATATGAGCAGAGAGATGCTACAAAGTATCCCCCTCATAAAGCTTTATAGCATTTAAACTTGTTGGAACACTTCTATACACATGTAGGCTATGATAGTATAGGCCGACAGTATACAGACAGCTGGGTAGGGTTACACATAGCCTAGGGCAGGGGTGGCACCAGCGGGGGAGGGCGGGGGCCAGCCCCCCCATCAGGGAAGGCTGGCCCCCACCCATCGGGGAAATTTTCCAGTTTCGTCGGGGAGCCTTTACCCGTACGATAACATATGAAGTCCCAACGACCTTTAGTCCCTTGACGATCTGCTCGATTTTTTTTATTTTTTTTCACACAATAGTGTGAATGCTCTAGTAACAAGATTTAACAGTTTCATAAAATGTTTAAAAAGCAAAACAAGATCGTTTGTGTAATAAAATTTTTGGTCTCTTTTTGGACACTAAGTGCAAATATTCTTGGAATGAAGGGTCTTTACATTAAAAACATATAAAAGACCCACAGAGGTCAATTACCTAGGAGTATACGAGAACATTCAAAATTTTTGAAGGTGCAGTAGCCCAATTTTGCAAATGGTGATATTGCTGACCTACAGTAGTATGGGAAGCCCCAAAGCGACCCAAATACTAGGTGAGCAGACTGCAGACTAGGTTGCACAGTAATTAAATATCGTCATACGCTCATTGTTTACTGGGTTTATGCCAACTATGTAGATATTTTTTTAGGTCACATAAGCATGTTTCCAGCTGCCACCCTGCCAGCCAAAGCTCATGCCTTCTTAAGGGGTATTCAATGTATGCCTACACAGCACAAACAGAATATTCTGTAGACTATACATTATAATACTGTGAATGCTTTGTGGTCAAATTATCCTAAATGACGGACTTGTGACACAATGACGCTTGTGCATATGAAATCTTAAAAATTCATGAAGAGTAACTTATTGGTACACTTTTAATATACAATACATTTTTACATTCTGAAATATGTCACATTTGGCTGCTATTTCAAAATAATTATTGAGAGACAGCCTACACTCCCTTTAATTCAACTAAGAGTGACTGCTTTTGCACTGAATTTCAATACTGTTGGTACCTGTAAAATTCAGTTTTTCCAAGTAAAACATCTAAGTTGCATGCATGAGGTAATACGGAACAGGCTTCAGATCTTGCACTGTAGTGACGTCATTAACCTAGATATGCTGTGCTTTTCTGGTTAAGGCCCTTTCACACTACTGCCGATGCAACGCAATGCGAAACCATACGATAAGAACCTTTGAAAACAATGTAATCTCTTAAACCTTTTCATAATCAGAGCGGGAAGATGCAACACAATAAAACTGAGTTGAAATAATTTCAACTTTTACCTATCCCATACCGATACTTTGGTGGGCAATAATGGGTAGGTAGATGCTACGGGAGTACTAACAGTTGACAAACAAAACATCCACAAAAACAGAGACGGAGTGCAAATTTGCACTGGTAACCATAAAAAGGCCCCAAAATGGCCCTGACGCATGGCGAAAAATAAAGAACATTGCCCTTATAAGTTCTTGTCAGTAAGTTACAGTTACTTAACATACTGTGCAAGATTCACCTGCACCTGAAAACCCTGATGTAGCACCCTTAATCCATAAAGCAGTACCCGAAAATGGTTTTATAGGGGTAGTTGTTTTTTCGAGCATTTTTCCAACCCTGACACAGACTGTGCCAAATCAACCCAAGCACAGGCTACCCACAAACAGCTTCAATTTTAGGTGCAACCTACGATCTCCATGACCTAATTTCCACTTTATGGTCACTTTGTGGTCACCATGGACTCATACTGTAATCCTACAAGTTGCCACTAATGCCAGTGGTATATACAGTAACCTACAGCAACTGAGCGTTGTGTGCATTTTAGCGAACTTCCTATTAATACAATCACTGCTTTATTTCCCACGCTCTGCATCTTCAGCACACAATTGCACAATATTGTTACATAAACTACTCTATAAGCTTAGGCTATATACTGAACTTGCATGTTCACCTCATTAGGCTAGATACCAGTCCTGCTGTATGCATGGAAGTACACATACAGTGCTACCTCCAAGGTACTATTTCCATGCTGTATGTATACAAAACGTGTTGTGTCACAAAATGCAAATTTCTAGTGAACACAGCAGAGTGGATACAATATAAAGTCTGACAGCACAAACTGAAGCCATTAAACTACTGTGGACCTGGCTAAGACAGAAGGGATCATGTGGTATTCAAAACAAATTAATGGTAAACAGAGCTTCACACTCCTGACATCTTAGTACAACCCTTAAAATTAGATTTTCCTCCCCTCCCCCAGTTCTCCCTCCCCCATCCTACTTATTTTCTATAGAATATGCTGAAGAGGAAATAATTGGTACTGTGGCATATTAATTGAGCCTGCTCAATTGCTATTCTGTTTTTAAACATCTGATCCAAGTTCTTTTTTGTGGATCCTTGTCTTCTGCCTAAATACTGTACTTTTTAATTTAAATACCATTCCATATGAGACACTTTCACAATAGATCCAAAGCAACAAGTTGTTAAAATTTCAACCTTGTTGCAGAGACACATTTCATGCCACAAACCATCAAATGTAATTGCAGTTTTGTTTAATCACAGAGATTAGAACATCATTGGGTGATGGAGTAAAAGTCACCTGTACCCAATGGGGGTTCCAAGTCAACTTTTTATTTTCACACAGCTCATTTAGTTTCATTTTTCATTTTCATGCTATATAAGTCAAATATATAACGTCCTATAATGTCCATTATAAAAGACTAAACGTAGGCCAACGGAACATTTTATGATGACAACTCTCTAGTCTCTGCATAAATAATTTTGTTCTCTTTTTTAAGATCAAAGAAAAACAACTTTTTTCCAAAATGAGCCATAAGGTGTGCTTCAAGGAATTACGCAGTGTGTCACTATTACTTTACAACCTCTGATCTATTTCTGGTGAGAGTTTCTTCAGGTCTTGTCCAAATACCTGGAACAAAACTGTTGGTGACTTCTTTTATTGACCAGGTCAATCAATTGTACTCTTTTTTATGGCCTTTTTTAGGGCAAACTGTACACAGAAGGTCACTTGACCTTGTAAATAACAATATAGGCCTACCATAATATCGGTTATGGATTTGTACAGGTTTATTTTATGCTAATATGAAGTACCATACAGGTTTAGTTTCAACAACATCTAGGACGAACTTGGACTTAATCGGTTACCCTCGAGAAGTAAGAAATTGCTTGCAAGGTACAGAGATAGTCTAAAAGTACAGCTTCTCAGAAGCCATTGTCACATCCAGCATGTAGTAAACCAAAGACCAGTACTGAAACAGCAGACAGCCCTCTGTCCACATCAAACCATACCAGTACACCAATGATGAAAAAGGAAATTGGATTCTACAGCATGTAAAGCAGTAGAAATACAGCCAGGATAAAAAATTTAAAAAAAAAATAAAAATTAAAAAAAAAGCCACAGTATTAATTGTACGTTTGAATGTGATGAGTGCAGCAGAAAAATAATGACAACTGGTAAGTCTTCAAAACTCTCTTTGTATTCACTGATGAATATGAAGGCATCTCTCCCTTCTCCTCTCCTCCCCTTCCCTCCAGACAACTCCCCACTTTTCCTTTTCCATTATCCTATCAATTAACAAGAAGTGGCCTGCTTTTCATACTACACTGAAATGTTTTTGCAGTTTTCATTCCCTGACAGACTGTGCTGTACTGTATGCATTTTTCAAACAGTAATTCTGTATAGTATACAGTAGGCCTTTGACCAGCTTTTCCATGAAATGAACAGTATCAGTGAATATTTAGCACTCTACAAAGTTTGCACAGCAGTTGTGATCACCTTCATTGATTTATTATTGGCTGAGATAAACTCTAGGGTAAGCTTCAAAATATTGCAAAATATTTACATTTATGTACAGTTGCACAGCCAGATGATATCTCATACTACTGTATATTGCAATACATATGGGATACAGGATATTGTGTCTTGGTAAATGTTAATGTTAGCATCTCCTTTTAATATGGATGAACAGACCTTAATGCACTGACATCATGCGACATCATTTTGGTGTCAAAACAGTGAAGCACAGTGAACGCCCGATGAAGGCTTTACACAATCTTGTAGAAAGCTATGCGCCTATCTGACTGATACATGAATCAGATGTCTGCATTTGTTGGGGTACGTTGCAATGATATGCACTTTCCTGATTGGAGGACGCACTTTCTGTAATGTGACGTCATATACCGTACATACGGTCTATAACAGTCACTTCAATGAAAATACCCCAAAACCTACTGTACCTGTTTTGTGAATCTATAAGCCCTACTTAATACCTCACCTATTACTACTAATGGACAGTCCATATACCACAAAATGATCACTGGTAATGCCATCCAGAGAAGTTTTTATTGCCAGTGATCATTCTGCGGGGTATGGGCTGTCCAACAGTAGTAGGGGAGGTAAGAAGGAGCGAAATAGATTTGCAGGCCAGTTTCCTTTTCCCCTTATGTCATTCCCTTCCCCAAGTGATTTACTGCAGACAGCCTGTTTTTGTATGACAAATGTCACAAAATTCTGAAGAGCAATTTTTGCACAGTGTCTATCTCAAACAATCACTTTGATTCAATTTGCAAAGAAACAGTCAGTAAAAATGGTACTTCTCACCTCATTTGCAAGGTCAGTTTGGGTCAAATATTGTACCATTTGCCATCCAGGTACCTCTCATACTGAAAAATTTTCTCCAAGTGGAGGGGGACCCTCCGCTTAGACCTTACCCCAGGCTATCCATTTAGAATGTTGCAATAGAGAATTAACCTCTTTACATCACTGCCCCCCCCCCTTCCACCTTACTCAACCAACCTCTACAGATGCTTGGTTACCAGGTGGTTTCCCCAAAGAGCTTATACATTGTTGGATAAATTACAGGTATGTCCAGAAAATTTTACCATCTCCTTTAACTTGAAGTTGAGTGCTCACTTCAATACAAAGGCAGTTTTCTCTCCCTTCTAATCTCCCTCCTCTCCTCGGTGCCTTTACTCCCTCTCTCCCTCTCCCCCTCTCCCACCATTACTCTGCTAGCCTAGATGCTTTTACACTTTTACTGCAACATACAAATTAATACACGATGCATCAGGTCTGTGAAAACACTGGCATAACATCAGCCTTTGCATACAGTAAAATCAACAGCTCATGGTAACCACCTCTCATTTCCGTCAAACTGTAGGATCTACAGTATACATAGGCCTACATATACTTAACTACATACATTATCCTATCAAAGCTTCACTCAATTAGAATACAATTAACATAGACTACAATTGTTAAAGTGGACCTAAAGTCTAAAAATTCAAAAATATATATTTTAGAGGTTACAAAATTAATCTTATTGGTCCAACTCCCATTTTCATAGCTTATTCCATTGTTGAGATATTAAATGTTAAAATTTATTCACTTAAATCCAAACAGTTCATTGCACAATAATTTTTGACATTCTTGTTGTACAACTCACATTAAATGCTTTGTTTTCTTTTAAAATTAAAAATGTTTATATGACCTTGACCGCTTCCTGTTTTCTTGCATGACATGCTGTACAGAGAGGGCTTATATAGTCAAGTCACCCCAAAGCAGTAAGAACGCGATCACATTTTGGCACAAGGTGCGGTGGCTTTCAGAAAAACAAAGAAATACAAAGATTGTAATTTGAGTAGTACAACAATGACATCACAAATTATTGCGCAATCTACCTTTTTAAATCGAGTGAATAAACTTCAACATTTTATATCTCAGCTTAAGAAAGTCCTGTGAAGATGGGAATTGGACCATTGGAATTCAGTTTTCATGCTCTGTAATATATATTTTTGAATTTTCAGACTTTAGGTACACTTTAAATTGTTACAACAATTTTGAAAGCTCGCCTCTATGTGCACATGTGCAGTAGCTGGCTACAATATGCCGAACCCTGGACTTGTCTAAACAGAAATAAATAGGGTGAGGCAATGACCTCGTGTGACAATGGTTGACAAATATAAACAGCTGTTTCTACTAAGTATTGTAAAATATCATTTCTCATACAAATGTCTACAATGCAAAACATGTTTTGATAAGACCGTGTATACTTCAGACTTGAACAGACAGCATTTTGCAAATTTTCATTTGAAGCTAACCCAATGACAAAAACAACACGACTTAACTCCCAGAAATGTAGTCGTACTGCACATCTATACCCGTACACACTACACTGTAGAAAATGTGTTGCATATGTTTGCATTATTAAACCTATTTTTAAACTACAACTGTACAATACACAGCTGTCCTAACTTTATTTCATAACAATTGAAGTTATTAAAATCTTTGTATCTCTTATTTCTATTTAAAAGTGGTTTGCACCTTTTTAGAAATAAATGTTGCAGTAATTATGAAGATAAATCAAAGAATTATTCTGCATGATTTTACCTCTAACAATTCAGTAACATTAATAGTGTCGCATAATTGAGTCACAAGCACAACATGAATTGCGATGCCAGGTTTTACAAATTAAAATCAGGGTGACTGCGTTTGTCCCTTTCAAAAGTGAAAATACTTGTCATCTTTCAAAAGTGAAAAAATTCATCTCTTCTGTACGAAATTTAACGATTTACTGCAAATTCTTCAACTGTTCTAAAATAAGACACCATACATTATTCCCTGATATGTAAAGTACCATGCAAATGTAAAAACTTTGTACAGTGCTACGTTCACGTGCCATGAATTGTGTTCTAATGAAGAGATGCTATGAAGTGACTCACGGTGTACTGTTTCACACCCAAATGTCCTTTGGTAGCCCTACTAGCTCCACAAACTTGTTAACCACAATGCTACCTACAGTGTAGAGCAGAATTCAATTTTGTACTTATTAGATATCTGTCCTCTGCAAAAAGTGCATGCTGCCATGTACTTCTCGGTTAGATTTTTTAATACTAAAGTGCAATGAACTACAAAGTACTGTGCCTACTGTAGGACTCATTAAGTTCACTGAACCCAAACTACATGAAATGTCCTTTCAATCAAACTTTATGTAATTCCACAAGGGCCATGGGCATTATGCCTTGTGATTCTGGTAAAATTGTTCCTTCAAGGAAAGTCTTTGCAGGTCAATTACTAAGAACCACTGGCTTGCAATGAAATCTCTTCTTCTGGAAAAAAGTATCCAAGGAGAACAAATTCCATTTGCAGTTTCAACAATTTGAAGTAAAATGCTGCACCTTAACACTTGGGGACAACCACCCATAGAACCTTGAAATTACAGTATTTGCCAGCTTTCTACTCATAACAGAATTGTCAGTAAATTGAACATCCATCTGTCAAGGAGTAGACCTTTACACTTTAATACCAAGGCACCACATTTCCTTCACATTCACCCTTTCAACCATTATTTTGAGGTATTTCCACAACAGCATTAAGTTTGATCCCAAAGCTTCAAAAATTGTACACATTTAGGCCTAAAACCACACTCATTTGAAAATAACGTACTGTAATGTTCACAAAGAGGTGTGTCGTGAACTTGATACAGCATCCTTGATGAGTTCAGTGGCATCCTGACCCTTAATTACTGTACCCTAAAATATCTGGACTTTTGAAAAAATATAAAAAATATTTGAACAAAAACAGGAAGTTTAATATAACAATTTTACTTTCCATTTCAGAGGGTAAAGCAAAAGTTCATGTTTCCAAAATTTCCAGGAAAAGGACTAAAATTCTACTTTCAAAACTTCCTGCCTTGTGGTACCTACATGAAAATTATATCATAGAGAACCCTGGTATCCAACGATTCCCATTCTATAGAAAGAAAAAATATATACAATGAATATCACAATTTACAGACAGTCATATCTGAGATTTGGCAAATTTATACAATCTTGACAGTCCCAAAGAGCAGCATGCATAAATTTATTTTGGAAATAGTACTTATGACATGACCATGACCATGTCAAAAAAGCTGACTTTAATCCCAGTTTCTACTGATAGAATGAGGTTACCGGGTCATATTTTTGTCACATATCTAGGTCAACTCTGAACAAGGCCAGACAAGCATCATCCAACTTGTCATATCATGGCATGTCTCCTCCAGCCTTACAAACCCAGTCATTCTAAAAAGAGAGAATTTGCATCACCAACTGTGCAGGAACAAACTACAAGCACTGTTGAAAGTTTGTACAGAATTGGACATAAGTTGCCTTCAGTGTCCTCTTTGAGTTTTGTGATATACACTATCTACTGTCCAGAAATGCCCATGACCAAAATAGTTTGCTGAATAGTCTGCCATATCATGTAGACCAGTAAAGTTTATAAAAGTTAAGAACAGGACTGGAAAACTGTTCATTTGAATTCCTGGGAAGGCAGATAAATTTCCCACAATTCCTTCATTATTTTCATCTACAAAAAAAATAATTCCTTTCCAGTTGCCAAAATTTCCTTGCAAATACACCAATTTCCTAGGAAGGAGCCTCCCAGATTCCCAACTTTTTCCACCCATGCTCTGTGAGAGAGTGGTACCCTGAAAACCCACAAATATTCCTGAAACCACACAAACATTCAGACTGCAACAATTAACTGTACAATGGAAAGTTTTGGATTTAATTTTGGTTCAACTCACTTGGAACCTTTCCACTGAATTTCAGTTTTGTTCCAGTATCCGTAAATTACTCACAAGTTACTTGTTACAACTGCTCATACATACTGTATACATTCTTGTACCAGGGAGTTCTAATGGCAAATCCCTGCTTGTACCATACTGTGTAGAACAGACCAGCGAGTTGCCAATCAGGGTGGCAACTTCCTGAACAAACCAACCATGTCATAATTGAAGTTTTAAAATGCTTGTCTCTTATTAACTACTATAATTTGATTAGGCCTCTACAGTACCTCTATTTTTAGAATTTGTTTTCCACAGAATGTGTTCTATAAAAGTTTGACCATGGAGGAACTCCTTGATTAGACCTTTTCGGACAGGATTTTTTTTTTTTTTTAAAAAAAATTACATTTTATATTGAACATAGGACAAAAACTTTTTTTGCTATAACAAACTCTTATTCTGATGACACAGTGTTTTGGATAAAACAAGGAATTTGATCAATAATAGGATTCACAACACTGATAGAACCTTAGACTCCTCATCACCTTCAAGTGGTTCTAACATGTCCCCCTTTAGTAGTGGGAGGACACCGTCCCAGTGCTAATGATTTATGCCAGATGGTACATGCAGGCAAGTTGGGGAATTACATATGTAAATAGGAGGTGAGTATTGGAGCTCACAGACTCCAAAACCAGTAAGTTTTGTAGATTATGATAGACAAGGCCTGCGGATTTCATGCTAACGATTGTTCGCAGTCGCATGTTGGTTACGTGGCTGCTAAACCAAGTACCGAAAAATCGGTTACGATGTCCCATTTGACACTCAAATTCAACTCTTCTGCCATCTAAAATTTGACCATTAGGAGGCATTTTAAATCAGATGAGAAGATATGTTCTGATAAAATATACACTGACCAGTTGCGACATTTTTCTCACATTGCTTGTGCCTCATATCACGAACAATAAAATAGATCGCATGCAGCTCGCCGTTGCAGCACTTGCTATCGCAAAATTGCAATTGCCTAGACCACACTGGCTGACTGGTATCACCATGGCAACGAACTGTGCAGCCACGATTCCCGGTTGTACACCATGCGGATACACTGCATAGGCGCAGGCTGTGATTACAGCCCCACCGAATTTACTTTGCACACTAGCTAGACCGATATCATAAAAGTTGTTTCCAAAATAATGCCACAGTTAATACACAGTATGCCAGGGTGGGGCTCACTGATTGCGTGGAGATTTCTTCGTAACATTTCAATTCTGCAATGACGATGTCAAGGAAACTTCTTGCTTATGCAGCTAACTGATACTGGAGATGATAAAATGGATGCATCAAACTGGTGCTGGTTTTATCTATACTCTAGCTGTTCGATCATAAAATAAAAGAGAAATCAGTGTGTCCTTCAACAGAATTACTATGATTCTATGTGTACACTAAAACCTTGTTTTCCCGAACTAGCTATCAGATTTAACAGCAATGATATTCATCACAATTACAGTAGAATCCATGAATCCACTAAGTTTGCAGGGCTTTACTGTATAAGTCAAAATTTAATGCAAATTTCTGCAGAAATGCGCTTATTTCCTCGGGACTTTAAAAGTCACAGTAAGATGTCAGGAGGGCTAAAACAGCCAACATGTGGGCATAGAAAACACTTTTTTATCTCTTTGTCAAATTTGGAAGAAAAATCGCACATATTTGTTTTGGGATTCTTGCTACAGTACTGTAAGATCCATGAGTCGGTATAGGCTCAACTTCTCCTTATACTAAAATACGTTAGGCTAGCAAAAGTCCGAGTTTCACTAAATCTCAAAAGTCAGTTTTGTAGTGAGCTTCATACCTAAAAATAACGAGTAGGCCTTACAAAACCATTGCGAATTGCTGTTTGGGCAGTCTTCTACACATGTATTTCTAACACTTTGGAAATTTATGCCGAATTTATACTCAAGATACCTCTCCAGATCGTTACAGCTTCTCTTCAGCACATACACTCATTTCGTGTGTAGAAAGCATTGGTCATTCAGAAGAGCTTTTGCTTGAATTTTGGGAATAAAATCTCTGTTTTAGAAGTCAAAAAATTTATTTGTCATATAATCAGTCACAAAAAATAGAAACCAAACATTTTGAGGGATTTTGTCTTCAATTTTGCCAGCCTTTCCGGAATTATTTGGGAACGTGTTCACACCCTTTCTTATGGACCCTGTGTACCATACTTGATGCAAAAAGTTTAAACCCCTTTCATCCGAATTTTACCGATATCCGAAATGCATTCGGTCCCAATGTGTTCGGATAAACGGGGTTTTACTGTACTCCAAACCATACGCTGTTACCTCACAACATGGTGTCAACACACACTTTTACAGCATCATGTCATTTTGAAATACTGTTTTCATAATTGAACACGTGTATGTTGTGCACTGTGGCACTGACGGTGCTAGTGATCGCACGATCGTACACCTACACACTATACAAAGCTCGGTGTGGTAAACTGTCACAGAGTCGTGTTTTTTTACATTAGGAATCCGCAAAAATGGGTTTTTGAGACTCAACAAAATGGGTTTCGTAGGTTAGTGGATCAAAAACCACAAAACCGAAAAAATGGTTACCATAGAATCTGAAATCCTCAGGCCTGGATAGAGAGTAGGCTTGAGTGAACTACTGTTCTAGACTCTACATTAGTGCCATGAAACCTGGCCAGCAGTTGAGCAGTGACTCCCATTGGTGGAAAAAGTTGCAAAGCAGGGAGGTCCTTCCCAGGTTTGCTATTTGAAGGCCATTTTGGCAACACGAGGGAAATTAAGTTTCTCTGTACCTGCAAGTATTTCCAGAATTGTGGAAAAATATTACTTCCAATTCCTTCCCAGGAAATACTTTTTCCACCCCTGAGTAACTCCTTTCCTTGGGACTGCCACATCTGTGTAATTGTGTGTACTGTAATTACTATTTGTAAAGGATGTGAGTTGGAGTCTCCACCTCCATTCAAAGCCACTATTCCTAAGGTCATTTACCCCCATCAAAACATTCTGGGGTCATCCAAGCAGGTCACATGCAGTACGTCTACAACTGGATTCAGTAACATTTCAGTGTTGCTATACTATGAAATGTTGCTTTTAAAAGTGATTCCGTGTATTGAAAAACGAAAAAACATAAGGTTTTGACTTTCTCTTTATTTGTCAATTTTACAAAGTAATAAAACTATGTTCAAGGATGTATTTTTTTACACTTCATGCAAGGAACATTAAAGTCATACATATCTTGTTATGGCCACTCATAATTGGAAGCTCATGACACTCACATCTTGATGGTGAGCCTATAAAAACACTTCAGACTATGGCTAACTAATAGCTTAAAGACTTAGACCAAGAACATGAGCATAAACACTTTCTCACAAGGGGAGGGACATGATCTTGGCCAGAACTTCTCTAAGCACAAACTGCAAAGCCTTAGAAGTGAGGGATCTGGAGTTCACTTGAGGGCCCTGGAAAAAATTGGTTCCAAGGCTTGAATAATGGAAGGTATCAGAGCTGAGGCCATGGCCCATTTACTTTGCCTTGATGCCCCTCAAAAAATTACTAACACCAAAGGCCATTATGGCCTTGATGTCCTTCTAAATTATTCTTACTTTGTATTCTTTAGTTGCCAGATTTTGGCCATTATTAACAAATTTTCCACCAGCCTATGGCTGTTTGGCCTTCCCCTTTGTACCTCTTTATGTACTTCAAGTCCTAGGCTATTGTTCCCAACCATAGGTGGAAAAAGTTGGGAAGCTGGGAGGCTCCTTCCCAGGAAAATTGGGCATATGGAGGGAAATTTTGGAAATTGGAAGGAAATGTAGCTGTTTTGTACATGAAAATACAGCAGAAATTGTGGAAAATTTTATTCCCTTCCTGGAAAATAAACATTTTTTCCAGCCCTGTTCCCAAATATCAATGCCATTTTCAGCCTAGCAAACAGCATTCATAAATATCCAACTTAACTGATACCATGAAAAGACAGCAGTTTTGAAACTCTTTCAGTCTTTTAGTAACTAAGTAAATATATATTCAAACTCTAAATTTACCCAGCATTTTGTAGATGTTGACATAATTTTAATTATCCAAATTTTAAACAAAAATAATGACAATATAACATTCATACTTGGTCTATTCCATCAAGTACAGTACTGGTTGCGATCTACATAAAGGTAAATTGAGCAATACCTTAATATTAACATCCTTGAGGATTCATCCAAAACTATACCTCAAGAAGGAACACACCTAAAGAGCGGTTTAAGTGTTGAGTGAGCTACGTGTAAAAGTGAGATGCACTGGATAACTGCTTTAATATTTGTAACTCCTACTGCATGTGTAGGCAGCTACAAGGATTGAAAACCAGAGACAACACACCTGGACGTTTTACACTGTACAGTGTTGTATACCTTGACCAGCACAGGAAATTGTTAGCCATGCACCATAAGTTTTTAAATCAGTATATAATTCAGAAAAAGGTCAAGGCTGCTGAATACCTCCAAGGCAAGGGCATGTTCTTTAAATAAAAGTGAAACACCGCATCAGATATTGTATACTACTGTAGGCCAGCATAAGTGCCTTTTCACTACAGTACAACTCTGGTTTACATTTTGACACATTTCCCTTAGGTACTGTAAGTATAGTGTATGTAGCATATAGTGTAGTCATAAGGGGCGAATGGTCATAATAGGGAAGCAATGTTCAGTAATCCAGCCATGCTGCCTTTGAAAATACCAAGTACTATGCATTAGAACTACACAGCAAACTTCTCAAAACATAAATTTAGGTACAGTATACCACAAATTGTGCTTACATGAAGATCTTCATTTTCTGTTATCCACTAATATTCATGAAATCAATGCATGTAATTATATGATGACCTTTGACCTCCAACAGACCTCCAACAGAACCCATAACATTCTTACTCATCAAGGATGAATTTTAAGTATCCATCATCCATGTCTAAAAATATCGTGTTTTTTTAAGGTGTTCAGCTTTTTAACTTTGGTGACCTCAAATGAACTCTGACCTCCACCAAAAGCACACTGTTTCTTCCTTCAGCTCAATATTATAAATTTGTATGCCAAGTATGAAAAGTGTCTACCATTCCTATCTTGAAGTTACAAGTTTTGTGTTTTCCCAAGCAGAAAGCTAAGTAAATATATGAACACTTAACAGTGACAACGGCTGAAAAAGGCCATCAGAAAATGTAAGTGACTGATAATTCCACAAACTTTTAGAGGCCTCAAGAACTCCACAATCAAAAGGAGCATCAAAGGGAATTAACGATGGGTCAGTGGGTCAGAGGACCTACTTCCAGTCAAATGGGGGCACTGTGCTAAAACCATCTCCGAATGCCTGGCTCTGCTCGGGCATTAATGCATATTAGAGGTAGCAAGGGGTAAACTTATATGCCTACAAAGTGAAAACCTGCAATTTCAAGGATTTCTTATTTTCACCTCCCCGACCTTAGATAACCTCTAACTTCCGCCATAGACAAAAGTGATCTTTGTCATAACGTGATAAAATGTATGAACTACTGTAAGTATGAGTAGTATCCATCTGCCATTGCTATCTTGAGATAGTGTGTTTACAAGCTATCGTAACTGTCACAAACACACATGTATACACACATAGGCATGTACATTCGTGCATGATTGCATACATTCCTTCTAACTCTGGCAAGGAATCAAAAATACCATGCTAGCCTAGGCCTGTATGTGGTAAACTGTTGTGCTGATGACAGAGAAGAAATGATGACAGGTGATAAATAAGTAATCCATACATTTCCAAAACCTCCCAAGAATGGGAATTGATTACAGTATGCATGTACATAACTGTAACAGAGGTTCCATTTATTATTAAAAGAAAAAAACTCTTAGTTTTCACCTTTCCTAACAGATCTTTTTTTCTGCAAAATCATTCCTTTAGTTACATGTTTTAAGGAGCATAATGCAATGCTTCTTCTCTACCCTTAATATTTTTTGGTCAATTCATAACTCACAATTGAAAGTGAAAATGAAGTCAGCCCAAATGTTCAATTTTTCTAAAACTCATGAGATATACAACTTTGCAAGAGAAATAAGAGGACATCTCTTATGTACAATTAGTTGATGTTTCAAAATATGTTTGGGGTGACTGCATATCCCCTTTTAAAAGTTCCTGGAAATGGATTCTCTGGGAGAGCGCAGATTTGCAGCTTGTAAAGTTCTGTACATAAAGGCTAGTATACAGATGAAAACTTTTTTAAGTTTGCACTGATGCACATGACTAACTACTGTACACTACAGAGATTGCTATAGCAACAAATTGTAAACGGGTACACCTTATTTCCATTTTAAATATGTACTGGACAGCACTTAACGTCCACTCTCTATTCTAGCTTTCTTCTTCCGTAATCACATGAGTATCACTACTGTACTGGGCAATTCCACGGTAACGCCGTGACACTTTGGAAGCAAAATTCACATTTCAAGTGTAAATAACAGGGAGACCTTTAATGTTGGGAACAAACTTTTATTACATTTCTACTACTACTATCACAAAGTTAATCTGGAAAATTATTTTTCTTCAAAAAGGGCACTAAGTATGAAAATATGAATATTAATGACTGTGGTAACGCCGTGACGCTGAAAAGGACATGCATTTTCTGACCACTCGCAAACTGTTAAAACCCTGTGAAGTTAAAGGACTTTTTACAGTTTCTTCACATTAAATATATTCTGTAGACTGTTATCTGCAACAGCATGGTGAAATCTAAAATAAAAAATTATGATTATGGTAGATATGATAAGATATAAAAAAAAAAATCTGGTAACGCAGTGACGGTAACGCCGTGACCAAAGCCTTACTATGTGGGAAACACATGTTAAAAAAAATTAAGTTAATAAGCTGATAGGAAATGGTGATGTTGATAGTCAGAATGTTTGTAATTCACCTAGGTATGAGTAATTTAGATATTTTAAGAAATGTTTGCATACGAGTTTAGTCTTTCTCTGTATTTACGCTGCTTCTTTGCATTAGACTGCTTGACCATTTTGGATTGTAATGGTGGTGTATACTATACTGAACTGTATTGTATGTGTGGTTGATTGACCTGCTGCTATGCTAGTTGGAGACTTTCTTCCATCCAAATCTTTATAAATGCTTCTCATGCTCAATAGTGTACAGGGTGGAATGTACCATGGATTGACTTTGTGCGATATAAACAGGAAGTACTGTTGCTAGTCACATCAGAGCTAACTGAAACAATCTGGCAGACCATCATAGCTTCTAAGCATAATAGGCGGATTACCATAACAAAAGAAAGGGGACAGTGGTGCATTTTCTGCTTGTACCCAGTGCCGGATTAACCCTATGGCAGAACCGGCATATGCCAGGGGGCCCCGCACTTTTGGAGCCCCCTGCCTCTGGCATATAATGTATAATAACTGTCATGTATCACTGTATAATGTGTAAAAGCAACTATTAGTTATTAGCAGTTAAAAGCAGTGTTCGCGCTAAGGCACGGGATTGCGTGAATCCCGCTTTTGTCTTTCGAATCCCGCACAAAAATAAATCTTATGCGGGAAAATCCTGCACACTTTTCTGCAGCTGAGATCCTAACTACAATTATAATACACACATTAAATTGCAATTTAGTATCTTCACCAAGTGATAACCCCCTCTTTGATTTTGAAAATCCCTCCCCAAAAAGGTTATAGAGAGGGAATTCCCTCCCAGGTTCAATTCCTTAGCGCAAACACTGGTTAAAAGCTAAAATTTAATCTGTTGAGTGTTGTTAATTTTGTGTTAGCGGGTGGGCGAGGGGGAAGGAGGTTAAACTTGTAAAAGGGGCCCCGCTATAGAAATACCGGGGGCCCACACAACGCTAATCTGGCCCTGCTTGTACCATCATAGAAGAGGGCCCAGAAAGTTGACAAAAAGTCATTATCATACAGTAGGATGCTTTTACTTAAGTACCAGCAACCACAGTGACTACAATTGTCAGTCACCATACAGTAAATAAATGCCGGTCACGGCGTTACTGTCACAGCGTTACCAAAAAAGTAATGGCGTGACATATTTCTAATTGGTATAATTAATTGACAATGAGAGATATTATAACTTTAGTGCATGGAAGTTGTAGGCATGGGAGGGTGTGATTTGCATTGTAAAAAATATTCCACTCCAACTTGTGTGTCTTACACAAAATTAAAAATTGTCATATTTAGGGTAACGCCGTGACATAATGAGACAACTTTAATTAGTTGCTCATTAGTGTTGAAGACTCTGCCGAAATCATAATTTAATTTCATTTGTGGTAAATATATGAAAATAACTCCATCATAGAGTATGAATTAAAACAAAAATCTCATTGCAGTTGCTGCTAGAAAGCTTTTTATTATGCCATATTTTTTGAAAATATTGACACTTTGATTTCCGCTAATTAATTATGCATGAAAAAGAGTGAATTTTGTTTTTTTTTTTGGAACAATTATTTTTATTGGAAAATTCAAACTTTTAGCTTCAATCTGATACCAAGTTTACTAATATTGGAGAATTTTTAAAATTTGGTGGTCATGTCCACTTTTGCGTGGAATTGCCCTACTTCATGTCCAGCACAAGTGCTCAAAAACAAAACACAACTGGATACGACCCGACCCGGTGTGCAGAAGAAACTTTAAAGGGCACACGTCCCCCTTTCCTCAATTTCAAATAGATCAGGATGGACAGTCACATCTCATTTTCATCACACAACAGTACAACAGGCTCTTTCTATTTCTTACTGGTCTACGATACAAATACTGTACTTTACATACTTCACTTAAAGTTCAATACTGGCAAATCAATTAAGAAATCTTAGCAATTTATATACCCTGTACTAAACATGTCCCCCTCTGTAAATTCTCTAAACATAAAACAAGATTCACAGATAACTACTGTTTTAAGAAAAAAGTTTTAATGTTGGCAAATATTGGAGGTTTTCATGTCTCCCATTGATATGTATTGTAGGGGAAATGGGAAACTACGTATGCTTCAATGACTGATCTGTTCCACTTCTGCGTATACTGTACGTATCAGATCTGCTAAATTGAGTATCTGTATGGTACGTATGAACAACACTTACCGTACAGCAATATACATTATCTACTACAACAAGCAAAATGCCAATATCATTGGCTGTCACGAAAATGCTGGCATTCAGGGTCAAGGGTCACGAATTTCAGGTGTACACTACTTACAGACTCTTTTTTTTTGGGGGGGGGGGGCGGGCAACATTACAATTTGGTTTTCATGACACTTGTTTTTAATATTAACCCATTTACTACTGTACAGCAGGAGGTCCAACCCCCACACATTCACCTGAAAGATTGCAAGTACAGTATTCAAATGGTTAATTCTCTCTGAGAAAAAATTTTTAGTCCCAAATGGAAAAGTGAGACTTTAGAGATGCTTTTCTGCACCACTTTTGCACAATATATTGTGAGCAACATTTATTTAACACTCTGACCATTGTAACAGGCTGCCAGCTTTGCATTTTGATAGTACCAGTTTCACTATAGATCTAATGCTATGTATGTGGCCAACCATATTATTTTCAGTGTACAGGTCTTTTCATGTAAAACAATGGCAAGCCTTACTGTCACCAAACCGTAGCAGACTTAGTTTATAGTCTACAGAGCCTTTTAAAAGCCTGTATGCTTTGTGGTTAGGGCGAAAAACCACATACAGGTAGAGTAAAATATTGTGAAACAATACTTCCATGGTGAAACCATAAAAGTGAAAGCCTTAAGAAAGACATACTGTAGTGAGGGAAATGTTCCTACAGTACCTTTAAAGTGCCATTAAAGTGTTTCTGAGAAGTTCCTTAGGTACCGTTGAAATGTTTCTGTTCTACAGACTTGTAAAGAGGCTGCTGCATGAGTCATTTCTAGCGAGACAGTCTACAAATGACTATCATAAAGATAACACAAATATTGTGATGATTCACTGTAAATTATCAGCAACTGCCATGTTTTTTCCCTTTGCAATACATACAGGTACTGCATGCACATCAGCCATATAATACAGCATCTTCAACTATTAAAACAACTGTCATTAGCAAACTTTTTTGATCGATACGTAGTTGTACTATTAAATCCTATATGCATGGTCACCACTACAGCTCAGCTTCTCCCTAGAAGCCTAAAACCCCACCTTCCCAGAGATTAAGGAAATTCTGTCAAAATGCCTTATAGCAACTATTAGCAAAATTAGCCAACACTTTCTGGAGCCTTCACAGACAGCACCTTACAGCTGTGTCTTACTTCAGCTCTCTGAACATTCAGCTTCTGGCCTAACTTTTATATCGCCTCTGTGCACACCACTAAACCAATTCAAATTGAAAGTACGTTTCACTCTCCTCATCCCCACTCCCTTAATTCAATAAGGTGATGAAATCATCCACTGCACTTCTCTAGATCTCTCTTGCTCTCTCCCTTTCTCTTGTTCCCTCCAGATACAATACAGTAACTGTACAAGTCTCCAACTATGCCAAAGAAAAATACACCTTACGGCAAAATGAGACGGAGGTGATTTCTAAATCACAGCCATCATGCTACAGTACCATGAAACTTTCTTCTTATTTATGTCTTCTAAAATTCTAGGTAGTGGTGACATTAGTCATTTCCTTTTTAAGTTCCAAGCAAAGAAGGCTCTGCAGATCAAGTAAACTGAGCTCGTGTGATGTACGGGTATGCAGTACAGACTGCTTGAACCCAACCACAAAGATCTTGGCTGATACTGTACATCCTCTTATGATATTATATTTCATCCTTGTAAAAGCTCCATGGTTGTGCATTCCCTATTATTTATAGCAGGAATTCTGAGTCAATGTCAGGCACTAGGTGGTATAGAACATGCAATGAATATCACAATCCCAATACACATGGTGTCCAGTTCTCTCTCAGTATATGGTGAACTACTGCATGGGATGTTCTGCTGTTGCCTACAGTATTCTATACAATGTAACAGTAAGTATATACTGTAGGCTTATGCATGCACCATTTTGTTTCCCCAAAGCTCATTTTAACTACTACTGTAGAAAGCAAAATTGCAGCCCAGGACTTTTTGTCTTCTCCCACATATTGGAAGATTATTTAAATGTTACTTTGAGGGCACTATTCATCTCTTTTATGTGAACCGAAGAACACAACTCCAGAGTGTCATTTTTCTTCTTGTGATGGCCTTAATATCACTAACAACATTTTGAAGAACTGCTATTGCACTTCAAGATTACAAATCTTTAAACTCATTACTTGTCACACTACATGAGGGGAGAGCTTCGTATTTTCCTTATCAATTTCTCCTCTGATAAAGTTAACCAAAATTACTATTAAAATTACTTTTAATATCACTTTTCAAAGGTTTTGTATAAGGAATGTTTGACTACTGCTATTAAACTGATAGCTCAGCACTGGGAGGTGCTAATGAACGAAACTGGTACTCCTTCATCAGCCTGGCTGCTTGAAGTTCAGCACAAATTCATACAGTATGGCATGCCTTTTACAAGCTCAGTTTCATATCTCCTTTACAGGCAGTAATTTCTTCCCCACCCCCTCCATTTTTTTTTTTTTTTTCTTTCAATTTATCCACAGTAAAACTATACAAGTCTCATTTCACCTACTACAAATTCATTGGATCACAATTAACTAACTTCCAAGTTCCATGTTTATTTTAGAAATTTAAGAACTGGTATTGGTGTTTTCATGTAAAACATTCCTACTTTACATAGCAAATAATTATCTGAAAAGAAAAATACATAACAGGAAAAAGCCAATTACGTGATTTCAGGTACAAAATCATACCTTACCAAGTGATAGAAGGAACTGGGAACGTATTCACTGACGATAAATCGTTGATAGTGTATCAATACTGTTGCTACATTTCACCTTTATAGAAGACTTGTAGGCCTTTAGTTTTGCTTTAGCTTTTGAGGCAAAAAAATCTGGTAGTCCACAGGACTACTTGACAGACTTTCTAGGACTTCATCTATCATGAATTCTGGTCATCAGGTATGACCAGATGGCTATTTAAGTCCATCACTGAATAAAAACATACAGGTACCATAATGCAGGGCCATTACCAGTCACAAATGACAGTATGACACTAATGTAAAGTATACAATTTTTTTAAAGACTACAGTATTTTCAAACTACTGGTAATTCCACTTTTACATTCTGTACCCCCATGCAAGACTACCAGTATTGCAAGACTGCATGATAATAAGACAGGTTTCAATTTGACTATTTTTAGGATGGCAAAAATACAACCCTGGAAGTAGGGTGCGTCTGTATGAACAAAACCAGATACCGATAAACCGGTTGGCAAATACCTGGTATTACCAGGTATACCGGGAAATTTCACAGAACCAGTACTTCACTCATTAACTGCACTATCGATCAAACGTTAGCATGCACTTTCCCCAAGGCCAACGAATATATTCACTCTTTCGTGACTACGATTTTTTTTCTATCTCTTTTCTCTTCTTTGCAGCAGAATATTTCCAAGATCTGAATAAAGTTTCATTAAAAAAAAAATAAAGTATGAAAGACCCGAGTGTCTTACATGTCTTTCATTTCAAGCTACTGTAGAACCCATTCAAAAGCAATGCAAGTATGGCGTGGAATGTACCGCAACCCGCCTGTTGTCTGTGTTAGCTAGCTGTACTGCATTCATGAATGCTACGTATACAGTTCACAGCACTAGCTGGGTCGGTCTGACCACAGCTGTACTGTGTGCTAGTAGTAGCGCTGTAACATGGAGTTACCACCTCGGAGGTGGAAACTCCATGGTTGTAATCGGTATGCACTATGCGGCATGGATTTACCAGGTAAGAGTTCCCGCCCCAATGCGCAGAATCGGTATTGGAACGAACACCAGGTAAAGTTTATACACACTAAGAGGCCTTGTATGAGTAATCGGTATGCATAGCAGGATCTGCAACTCCCTGTTCGTGCTGCCTACTAACAGTTACCAGGTACGAACGTACGTACTGCGCAGAATCAATTTCTCCCAAGTTTTCGGAGTATTTGACAAACTGTAAACAGTTACGTGCGTGAAAGGATTCGAGATTGGAAACTTTGTGGGATAGTGTTCACTGCTCTTAGGCCTACTATGGTAAAGTTTTTAAGCCATTAGTCATAGCATGTTATGTGTTAAATTTACCAACTTGTGGTTTTTCAGTACACGTGCTAAGATTGTGTACGTGGATAGCAGCAGTTTGTGTACGTACTGTAGATAGCAGTTAGTGTCTGGGATTTAACGGTAACGTGCACAGGGTAAACAGTGGGAAGCAGTAATAGTAACGAGTTTGTGTTCGGTATTTCTATCGAGTAAGACTTTTACCAGGTAATTGGGCATGTTTTCCGGGATACCTGCTATTTTCGGTATATTCGTTTTCAACAAATTTCAATACCGCCGGTATGGGTATGAGTGAAATACCAGGTATACCAGGTATATCAATATACCGACGCACCCTACCTGGAAGAACATTTTGTAGAGGAGACAAGACTTTCGAAAGCTCCCACCAAAGACCCAAGTGCTCTTTATGAAAGCAGCCAAAAACCGTGACACTGTTCCCAAGATACTCTGTCCCTGCACTCTTGATGAATTGCACTGCTGACCCTACTGACTACAACAGATGCTGAATTAAATGCGAACTATGCAGTGTTAACTAATGCTGGCTTGTCATGCAAGATTTCCCTATTACAAATGTATACAGTGTGCCACAGATTTTCCAACACGTAACATATGGTACCGTGTACAGTACTCACACAAAGTATTACGTACAGTGATGTATACTCTGAAAAAAATTGCTTCAGATAAAAAGTGCTGTAAACTGCTCTTCCAAATTTACACAAAACAGTATAAGTTAACTTTACAGTGACTTAATTTTAAGCAAATGCAACAGGCCTATTTTCTAACCTCCATTTTCTAAATAATTCAAGTCACCAAAAATTTGAACCATTTACAGAGAATTTAAAAGAAGCCATCTTGTGAACATTTATCCACTTGTACTAAACATGATTTGGAAAGGTTTACAACTTTACATACACTGTAAAATGTCATTTCTCCCAATCAAAGAGGTTTTTGAACCAGTATTCCACAAGTCTTCGAATCCTTTATTAAAACATTCTAGGTCTGAAACCACGTAGGATAGTGCCCCCCCCCCCCAAATTATTTTCCCCAAGAAAATGAATAGTATAGCCTTCAGGCATTTCAGCATAGCTTGCCCCCCTTAAAAAATATTTTCACCCACCTGGAACTTATCCCCTCCTCCTCTTAGTATCCTGTCTAGCTACAAGCCTCTTAAACTTTCCCTCCCCAAAAAGATTCCATTACTGCTAAAAACCAGTCTATTAATACACATACAAAACTTCCTCCAACAGTATTAGAATCACATCAAAAGTGCTCAGACTTTCGAAACTTTCTAAAAATTTAAAATTTCATTTGCAGCAATTTATCCATGGATGTTAACTTTCATTTGAGTGCCTTGGAATAACTGGGGCTGATACTGATGCTTAACAAATGCCATTGATTGATTAATTCAGGGGTGTGCAACCTTTTCGAACACCGAGCCAAATCATGTTGCTGTGACCATCTGGGGGCCGCAGTGGAACAGAGAGGTGTATACGAGTGTGGTGGCTCTGGATGGATTTGCAACCAAAGAGGGTGACATTAAAAAGTACTGTACTATACCATCTAAATCAGTGGTTCCCAACCTTTTTCAGCTCACTGCCCCCTTTGACCGAATGGGGGTGGACAAACGCCCCCCCATCCATCGCATGGTATAAATGAATAAAACGACAAAAACAAGAACCATGTCGAAATGAAAGGTAGGTCTACACGTACATTGTTTTTATGTGTGGGTCGGACCCAGGGTAGCAAACCAAGGGTGCAGGACTTGAAGAACTGACTCTCTTTTGAGATGGCGAATCCTTTCCCCAAGATTTACGAAAGTGTGAAGGCCTGATAGCAGTCAGGGAGTGATTTTTTTTTTTAACTTTACAGATGCCAGGGCCCCACCAAGGTGTGGACCATTCCTTCAAGGGTCCCTAATAGGGTCCCAGGGCAACGTCCAAGTGGGGGACTGGGGGCGAATCCCCTGGAAGCTCTGGAACATTTCCAATATTGTTGACACAAGAATGAAGTATGGCTCAGTCAAATTTTGACTATCTTCTGATAACCTTAAATGAGCACTAAAGAGATTACAAAAACACCCATAGACCAGTGTGTATTTCAATAGCAGCTAACGGAGGTTTCCTTTGATGCTGCAAGGGATTTTTCCTGTGCCCAGGAGGGAGGAAGAAAGATGGTAGAGGTTGCAAGGGGCTTTGAAAGAATTAGGCCTATGCCACTCAAGCTGTCCTACAGGTAGGAGTAATAAGAAAGCCGAAATTGGGGCACCCAAAACTGCATTTTCAAAAACTGTTAAATTTACCTTTTACTTCATAGTAGGCCTACACAAAAGTTATCTGTTACGTTATAGTTACCTATAATTGTCACTTCTGTTAGTATGTAATGTTTATACGTACTGTAGACAGCAACAAAAACTACATTTTAGGTAAAAATGGTGGTACAATTTTTAGCCATGGCCCCTTTGGTCACTGCTTTTACTGCCACTGATGAGAATATGAGGGTCCTCGGCAAGAAAAATAACATCGAAATTAAACGCTCTTAAATGTGATTTTGTGGCATCTGGTAATAAAGATAATTCACAAACTACTCTGAGGAGGGAATATTAGACTTCCTCGACTTGGTGACTTCATTGATTTCCTTTTTATACGAAACAATTTGAGAGCTCAGCTAGAGGAAACCTTTCAAAATCTTATAAGGCCTTGGTTTAAGTTGAGTACTTCATTTTTTCAAAATGCCCCCCTGTCACCCCCTTAGCGCTCATCGCCCCCCTGAGTTGCCAAAATGCCCCCAGGGGGCGATAAAACCCTCGGTTGGGAACCGCTGTTTTAAATTGTTTATTCCTTCACAGACTAGTGTTTTTAAAGCACTTTAAAGTTGAATTACTGTTAAGTTTAAAAGAAAATAAATCAGACACTAATTTCATCATTTCTAAAAATACATAAAGTCAAACTGTCACAGAGGAATTGCTCTAGTGAGTAAAAAAACAGGAATTGTGAATCCACACTGGGTTTAAAGTATACTAAAATCACTCAAGCATAAAATGCTGAGCTCTTTTAAGATTCCAGTAAGTACATTTCCGCCGAAAGGGAAATAGGTTTATTCTCAAGAACCAGTTAAGACTTCAAGTACAATAAATCATAAGGAGAGTACTTACAAAAGAGAAAACTCCTAAACATACTGGTACTGTACATGATGCTATATTATCTTTTCAAAGTCAGTTTACCGTACCTGCAGGTTTTTACCTGCCCAAATACGATACAATAAACTCGATGTGACAGTCTTGTATACTTGTAGCAAACCTTGACTGACATATAGTACAAAGGAAACCTTCTCTCTTACCCTTGAAGTTAAACCTCTGTGACAGACAATAAAGGCTCTCAAACATGCTGGTCTTGGAAAGTGCCCTCAACACTTCAAAGGCATTATCAAACCACATATATACTGAACAATATAGCCGTACAAAACCCTGTCTATCAAAACTGTATTGTACAGATCCATAATGTTTAAAATACTGAAGAATTTCATGGAAAAAAAAAAACAAGGTGGGACCCAAATTTACAGGCTGTCTTGCTATTTTTAAAATGCCCATGGATTTCAAATTCTAAAATTTGTTTGTTTTCACAACTTTGGTCAACTTACAATCATAGAATAATTTATGCTTCTTCAATTTTCCACAAGGTACTGAAACATTCATTCTTGTGGCATACAAGTTACTGTACCATAGGCGTACAGGGGTCAATATTTCTTGGGGGTCTGGGATTAATTTTTGCCTGAATTTAGAATTTTAGACCAAGTTGCCCGAATTTTGATGTACCACTGTGTCGGTTGCAAAAGGGCAATTTATATTCTTGGCTGTCTCATTTGCACGAATGGATCCACTATTTTTGTCCAAATTGGGAGGGCATATGCCCCCAGCTTCCCCCCCCCCCCACCCCACCTCATACGCTTATGCAAGTTACTGGATCCAACCGATCCTTTTTATATCCTTGCAACCCTAACAGGCAACCTTTACCCCACAGTCGGCAAGACAGGCTTATATTGCTCCTGGTTTGCTTCGAAAATGTACTGTATGGTCGCTACTAATTGTTTGTACATATTGCCTGGTCATGTACCACAACCATTGAAATTCAAAAGTGAATGAGCCTTTTCCTTGATTTGTGCTGCAGCACATAAAGTTTACTTGGTTTGTACCATAGAAACTGAAGTAAAGGAGAATGATACCTGGCGATTTGGACTGAAGCTACTGATTTGACTCTCTACACCGCAATGCAATAGCAAGTAATAAAAATATCACATCATTGCTTTTGCCCCAGTTACTGGCAGAGAAACACAAGTTTCCAAGTCAGGAGCACAAGGCACCATGATTTATCCTTGTGAAAATTATTACTAATCTTTTGAAAACACATAAAGTGACATTTAACTTCTGAAGTTGAATGCACACTGCACATACAGAGACTAAGCAAATCAACCAGCTTTTTGTCATACAGAGGCAGCACCCTCAAAATGTTTGTGACTTCACTGGTTAAACACACAGGGATGCACTGTGTCAGGGTTTTTCCCTTTCTTTAATTTCTATGATTTGCGCACACTGACATAGGTTCATGAGCTCATTTATAACTTTACATATTTTTAACTGTTACTGTCAAGCATGCGCATAGAAGGCTGTTCTCCACTGGGTGGGGGGGGATGAACCATTTTTTGGACCACCATCCTGGTGGAGGGGTCTGAACATTTGAGGGCCCTTAGATGCAATTTGGTTTAATATTTGAGCAAATTTTAAGGAAAATTACTGCAACTTTTTACAGAGGGAACATACTGTACAGGGTTTTCGCCCTTCAGTTAAGGGGGGGGGGGGTATCAGCATACTTCTGCACTTCAGCTTCCTATGCCCTTGTTACCAAGCATTGCAGGAGTCCTGACCATGCACTGTCATCATGCCATACATTATGCATAATCTAAACTTTCAAAGATTTTTTAAGCTCCTGGTGGTTAATGGCACGGTCTGCTTCTGCCCAAATTTACCAGGAACCAAAATGTGGATTTGACTGATGGCCAGTCCAAGCCTGCTAAAATGTAGCCCTTGTAACCAAGTACAGTAACAACCCTTAGTCGATAGAGCACTCCATAACATGAATGTGACAGCCATACAATGCAAACAACATTGAACATTCAACAAAAAAAAAAGTGGACACACTTGAACATTTATAAAATTTTCAAAATCCTAAGCAGCCAAGGTGCACAAGGCACTTTCCATTTCAAACAAAAAATAAATTGTTGAGATTCATACCTCTTGGCAGGACGTCTCCTCTTCTTGCTTGCATATGAGGTATCCAATGCATTCCTTCCTGTCCTTAACATATCCATTTTGTGAAATTTTTACTAGTTTTTGAATTTTCAGTTCAAATAAAACTTGATGTTTTGTCTTCAGATTATCATCTGTACAAAGGAAAATTCGTGAGAAGTTGTGAATATATTTAATACTACAAAAGGTGTGGGGATATAAACCAAAGGCGCTAGAGCTTACTCTATAGTTGACACATTAAGATTCCCTGACGAAATATCCTTCAGAAATATTAAATATGCTTCACCTTTCTCAAGATATACTGTAAGCCTACCTCTTCAAAGTATGACCAATATGGAGATTTCTCAGACTTAGCTTAACAAAAATTATGATTTTGGGATATTCCACAGGGTTTGGATATTTTTTTTTATTTTGTCTTTTTTTTTTAATGTTTTGTACCCCACAGTATGAATTACACTTTAATTATTTGCCAGCAAGTTTCTACTTTGCTGTGTAGTGTGGGCAAAATTCCAACTCAACAGCTACTGTACTGTACTTCCAAGAAAAATGTTGGGAACATACCAACACTGTAACTTTGTCCTTGAAACATAGGTTAATCAAAGGATATTATAAGAAATCTTGTGAGTCCCTCCTTCTCAAGCCTCCCAAAAACTCAGGAATAGGCTTGATACCCCACACAGTATGTGCTATGACAGCAGAAGCACTCCAAGTACAGTATTAAAGTAAGTATATCATAGTGGTCTTCCTGCCTTAAACATTACAACAAGAGCTCATGAAAATAATCCAAACGGCTATTTGAGAGTCTCTACAATGTTTCCAGGTTTGGCTTGCTTTTAGTGTCAAAAATGTCCCTAAAATCAATCAGGGAAAGTTATAGGACCTTAAAAAGTATTCAGTTTCTTTAATTGATTATTTTCTTTATTGTTTCTTTCATAGGTGATTTTCGTTTTAAAACGAAACAAAACAAGTTTTTGGTGACAATTTGAGTCTTCGAACCACAGCTACCTCTCTATACAAAGTTTTACATGTCAAGCCTATGTTTTGAAGTCACTAGGCACATCAGAAATGAGCTGTTACTTCCGTAATATCAGGTACCCCGGTACGAGATGGGTTTTTTTCTTTCTTTTTTTTTTTTTTGTTCCTGTGCAAACACTGGGAAAATCACCTGTGGTACCACCAGTACGCAGGTAAACATTAAATGCAATAACTTCACTACCAATATGGTTGAATTTGCATATAATGTAGCTCATGTTTACACATATGCAAAAACAGGCATTTCCTGGTTATACATGGTCAATATATGACAGATTTTGATAGGAATTATGGCTATTTTTTACACTTTTAATGCTTTTACATCACCTAGGCAGACATCTACAGACACTTATACCCTGTATTATCTCTGTAGGGAGCCTAGTGTTAAAACATTCAGTCAATGGTTCTACAGTGCTATATCTTATATGGTTTTTGAGACAACAAACAACTGCTGGCAATTTACCCTTTAAGTAGAAATACAATTTATAGCAAAACAAAGCTTGTGGCAAAATTATACAGTCCCCTATGCAGACCATACTTTACAGTCTGGTGTATGTAAGAAGGCCCTTAAGGTCTACTATACAATCAGTGGTGTGAGCAAGATTTAGCTAGGGAGTAGGGGAGTCATTCCCCAAAAATTGACAAACCAAAAATTCTGCACCCTACACACACGTTTGCAATTGGGGGACATTGGAGGGGGGCCAAGGGCCCAGTGCATCCTCTCCCCTTTGTAGATCATGCAAGCTTTGCTAAATTCAACTTTCTTACTAGTCCCTTTTTCCTTGAATTTATGGAAAATTTTGGCCACTTTACTTGTAAAATATTACATGCAAACATATGTTGCATGTAGGGCTGTGCATTTCCGGTTAATTCACTATCCGTTTAACCGTTTTTATTAACCGAACGGTTAACGGTTAATCGAAAATAAAAACAAGTCAAGGTATATAAACAAAATAAACATTTCGGAAGAGCGCCATCACTTAAATACCAAAGTTTATACACTTAAAATGGCGCCGGTAGTGATGATCGTCGAAGTAGCGTGCAAGTTAAAACGTTTGCATTAGTTGCGATGTTTTGGCAAGCAGTCTGTACGCATGGGCGAATCACGCATTTATTCAAACTTTTCACAAACATGCATACTTTTTGTTATGCCACTGATTACCGTTTTCGAGATTTTTGCGGTCTAACATAGCACCGTAAGATGAGAAGCCTATAGATATCACTGGTATTATCGCAGTTCAAGACACACTTCTCCGGCTACAGCGATACAGTATCACACACGCCCAGAGCAGTGTCGAGTACAAACGTACCACATACAGTGTACTATACTGTGCCTTGTGACCTTGCTGCAATTCATACGTAATATACGTGTGTCTGCAAAGAATTCCAGCACCGTTATGTTGTAAAGGTGTGAAAATTTTTACCCATATGTATTACCGCATGCTCCGTAAAAAATTGTAACGTTGAATTTTAACTTGTCATACATCGCATACCTTTTTACCAAATACCTAACGGGACTCGGGCATAGTTGTCTCGTACGCAATACTGTATAGTACAATGTACGTACGGTATGTCATGAACGATCGTTCATGCAACGTGCGAAGTAGCGAAGCACATGGCTGGCCGGCCGGCCCGGTTCGTTCAGCAAGCTCAATCAGCTCTGCTAATTACAAATACTATACTGTACTGTACAATGCACGTAAGTGCAGTGTGCCGGTTCGTTCAGCAAGTCGATCCAACGAACTGTGCTAATTATGTTCGAAAAAAATATGATTATTCATGAAGTTCACCATTGGAATGCTCCATATTTTATAATTTGGGGTTAATAAATGAAATGGCCGAAAGAATTTCACTCATCTTTGCGAATTTGGGGGGTTGAAAATTTTCCAGGAATTATAGTAACGTTCAAAAAATTATAAAAAATGTTTAATCGGTTTTTGTTTAAATTATTAAGTTAGCTTAAATGGGGAGGCTAACGTAGTTACAAATATTTTAGTTGCGCCTACAAGGCTTGCAAGCCAAGGTTGCATAATTAAACCCAGGACTACAAAGCTTGGTCACTATATTGTGCAGACTGCATATGTTTTGAGACTGATGAACTGTAAACATGTAACCTTGGAAGTTAAGCCCGGGAAAATTCCCGAAGTGCATTTATCTTGAGCGATATTAAGCATATATATTTCTGCCGTCTAGAGGTAACTTTTTAGTCATATTTAACAAGTTTACGGTGCTCCACACTTTTAAAAGGTATGGTGGATTGTTGTAGGGTGTACTGCATAGTTTAATCCCTGCACCCTTGATAATTTTAATCCTTTTCAAAAGTTTCGTGAAAGAGTTTATTGTCACTTTATTTCGGCAAACCACTCCCAGATCATGGGGCGAACGGATCGATATACCAGTCAAAGCAACGCAATGCAGACTGTGCAACTGACATTATACAGGTCTTTTTTTAAACCTTTTGTAATTTTTCATCCAAAGTTTACCCATTGTTACGTGGTTTTGGCAAGCAACTTCTGCGGTTTACTGCATAAACGAGTTTAGGTATAATGGTGAACTGCGGCCACAGATTTATTAGGATGCAAAAACGGTTAAACGAAACAACATTTGGCGGTCGTTTAACCGATCGATGGGTCGGTTAACCGGTTAACCGTTTAACCGTCGCAGCCCTAGTTGCATGTGATTATGACAGCATGCATCAACACAGTTTGGTTATTTTAGGACATTTTAGTACTGGGTAATTTTGGTAAAGGGAAGTTTTATCTGGTAAGCCCTCGGCAAGGCTGGAAAAACTGTTTATTTCCTTGGAAGCGAGTCAAATTTTCCACAATTCCTCCCATATTTTCATGTACTAAAAAGGTGTAAATTTCCTTCCAATGACCAAAATTTTCCTTCAAATAGTCAAATTTCCCAGGAAGGAGCCTCCCAGTTTCTCAACTTTTTCCACCCGGGCCCTTGGGCTAGTTCAACTTAAAGCAGCCAAACTAGGCTCAAAATATATATTTACATAATACTGTACCATGGTGGACCCAAAACTGGTCAAATTCCCTCTCCGCTTTCTCAATTCCCACCACACCCGCTCCTTGCCTGATCATATGTGTAGGGATCTAGGCCTATAGGATTGCTTTGAGCACTTTTACTTTTTTTTTCCTCTGTATTACATTTCCACTTCTATACTGAATTGTAATTATTTACAGCAGTAAACAGTAGTGAGAATAAGCGATTTTTGTTATTACGTTAACGCAGAACTCAAGCTTCATATCATGTGACAAGACTTTCCTTCCATGCACCACATTTAATCACTGTCATCTAAAACTGTAAGACAATCACAAATAGATTAAGGAAAAAAATATACCCGCACCATTTTACACATAACCAATCACCATGAAGATCAAAACTAGGTTCCAGTGGATTCCAATGATCAGAAAGCATGGAACCCAAAAAAAGGTTACCATGTAATCTGAAAATCCAGAGGTGATCTGAAATATGAGCGAGGCTATAAAGCATACTAACATACAAGCCTAAACGGGCCCATAAGCTATATCAAACAATGAAAAATGTGACCTTTGCAATTAGCTGTCATAACACGAAACTGTGGGAGCCCCTTCAATGGTATCCAGTCAAAATGTCCTTTTGCCAAAACGTCCCAATGTTTTAGCTACCAAAACATCCCTGCAATTTACCAAAACATCCCTGTGGTATTATGTAATACAAGAACATCCCCACATATGATACATGAGCATAAAAAAGCAACAAACTGCATCTTACGGAATGTAAGGGGGAATTAGAAAGGAGGTTTAACTACTGTAAGCATAGATTTAAGGAATATACGTCTTCAAGTGTTCGCAAAGTTCAATTGTAATTGATTTGTTGCAGATGTCCCCGCCAAATGGCACCGATAATGATACATGTATAAATTATACATAAAACCTCTGAAAGTTTAAGTGAGAAAAGTGTAATCGTAACTGATTTGTTGCAGATATATGTAGGGCCCCCGAATTTCCACTTTACAAAATGGTAAATTCCGTTTTCCACTTTTCATTTTCCGTTTTTTTTTTCGGTTTTCAACTTTCCCTTTTCCGTAGATTTCCGTTTCAGATATAAATGGCACTTATAAGTTTCCGTGATCTTCCGTTAAATTCATTTTCTCCTGCAAGTGTTCCGCATGCACACCTACAAGTTACAAACGTGGTTTATAGTTATTGTGCAACCGATCATCTGTCAGATAAATCGGGGATAACATAGCATGGGTAAAATTTTATCACTCAAAGGATTACCACCACCGATTTTGGAAAACTGGAAACGGGCTAAAATACACTTCTGGTTTCTGCAGATAACTGAATAATTCCCCCAAACACACATTTCTTTAAGTTCCTGCACAAAATATCAGCACTGATACTCACAAGATTTGCAAAATTTAAAGGTCTTCAAATGATAACGATCATCCAATTGTTGCGTCAAAGTTCACACAGTATTACCTAAGAGGTGTGCATGCCACGGACAATCAATGCCGTACATCTGCATAGTCTACAAACCATTCTACAGGCCTGGCGACATGCAATGATATCGCTACGTTTTTCTGAGTTCCAGTGCTATATCAATTATCATATATCATTTTTACACACGTGCCTTGTTATCCTGCATAAATTATTCCACTTCCCACATTCCTATCGTTACACTTTTAATTGTCATAACACGTGCGTGCGTACACTTGCCAAAACAAGTGCGTCATAATTTCCCAAGAAAGTTCCTTGCAAAGTTGAAGTTCACCTTCGTAGTACACCGAGTACGGTGTGCAATACATAATGCAAGGACAGTGTATTGCCCGCACTGTTACATAGGGCATTGGTCATGAATGAACTAAGGGAAGCGGCCCCGTGTAAATTCATGCATCCGCACCGGCAATTATCCAGGGAGTTGCAACAGTTTTTTGATTACGGGAATATATCGGGTTTGCGTTTCATTTGGAGAATCTTTTTAAACTGGACGTACAGTAAGTTTTGGGCAAGGCAGTTTACAAAAAAATATATCCATATCGATAGGGCCCCATGAGATGCATACACCAAGTAAATTGAGTGGAAATTTTAGTGGCCTTGATGTACTAAGATACTGTAACGTTACATATTTTTGCAGAGAACTGAGCGGATAGGCTACTAATACTATGTAGCACTACTAACTTAGTACAGTCCAGTACAAAACACGATACACGGAATCTTCCGACGTGATCGGTGAATGAAAACTAACAGTTAGGCATAACAGTTTCACGTCACGTAAAATGTGGGTGCCTTTATACCTATTTTCTGTTCTCGAATCAGATACGTACGTCAGAAGTGTAAAAGTCCTCAAGTGCCCTTGATTCGTGGAGAATAAATTTGTCTATGCTTCGTTAAAAATGCAAAAATCTTGTTCTATGTTTACTTTTTTGTGGACGCGATATGAAATTGCAAATTCCGTAATTTTCCGTAAAAAATCGTCAATTCCGTTTTTTTCCGTATTTTTCCGCAATCGCGAAAATCGGGGGCCCTATATGTTTTTGGTTCTCAGAACCCTAATATCACAACATGAAGAAAACTGTACTAAGCACTGCACTAACTGCAGTGTTGCTAACCTGGGCCCACTCCAGCGTGCATTTAGTGCACAATACGCCGAAGATCTTCGGCGTGGCCATACGATTTCGGTCGGCGTGGCGGCTTAGAAACTAGCCTTTGTCGGTGTGCAAAATGCAGTAAGTTGAGGACTGCCGGTGTAGTTGGCGTACTCCCCAGCGTAGCAGCGGGCAAACGGTACTCCCGGCATACCGGCGGGCCGATTCAGTCAACTCCCGCTAGTATGTTCACGCACAGTACTGTGCTATATATACCTGTAGGCCTACTTGTATTGCCAATGAATGGTGCAGCCCTTCCAAATAAGATATTGGCTACAGCAAAAAAATTGCTGAAGTAAAAAAGATTTACTTCGGCAAAAATACACTTTACCTCGGCATTAGGTAACTGTCCGATGCTACTTGTTTACAAACTTCTACCACAGTAGGTTAACGTAATTTGTTTGTTTAAGCTCCGGAATTCCATTGATAAAACCAATACAGCCGCTTTGGGAATTTTTCCCACTTTATTACACATTAAAAAAGGTAAAACGGCTGGTTCTGAAATCTAAAGGTCACACTCTGCCGTGTCATACTCATGTGTGTACAGTGATCACTTTCTTGACAGCAGACAGTGAGTTTTGTACATACAGTAAATACCCATCGTAACAAACTTTTTAAATCAAGATTTTCCGTTAAAACTTGAAAAATTGCAACTATGTTGTGTATATAAAGCAATAATACTGAATATATTTGCTCATGTTACGATCGTGGTGGAAATTTTATCAGAAAACAATTTCTTTTCAAGTCACTACTCGAAGCTGCATTTCGAGCTGTGTAGGCCTAGTGTGCAGCTTTCGTAACCGGTAAGTCCCCGTACGCGTGTCCTGCAATCTATTGCCTCGGCAAAATTTTTGCCGAAGTCAAGTCAATTTGTATCGGCATTTACCTCGGCATTGCCGAATGCCGAGGCTATTTCGAGGGCTGATGGTGTATGCATTACATACATGTATACATACCTACGTACAATCGCTTACGGATTGCCTCTGACTTAGCTATAATGTGTGTATACTATATACCTGTACGTGCATTGCCAGTGTATGGTGACTGTGTACGTATCACGTACATGTATACTGTACGTGTACGCACGCCTATGGATTGAGCTATGTACATGCATTGTATGTGCACAGTACAGAAAATCCCGGCGTACGGTCACGAAAACCTCGGCGTACCATTGGCGTATGCTTTACATGGAATACACCCTGGGGCCACTACATGCATGCAGGCTATAGCCTACAACATGTAAACTGCATTAAATGTATCGTGGCTGTAAATTATATTGTATTTCATTTTCCTTGAAGAAACAGAAAACTAGCTTACTAACGTTATTCAAATGTGACACAAACTGATCAAGTTAAAAAAAAACTATCATAAACTACCAACGATTTAATGTTTCAGGGCAGGGACATTTTGGCATGGGGATGTTTTGACCAATAGCGGGGATGTCTTGGTAAGGGGACATTTTGACTGGAAAGTGTAAGCTGTGATTTTTACTTCATTTTCCTTGAAGTAACAGAAAACTAACGTTAGACTTCTACCAGACTGCAAAGTTTGCATTTTGCGAGGGCAAGTAACTTGGTATTTCTCGTCCGATGTGCGATGTGGGCCAGATTCACAGACCTCTGCTTGGTCAAATATTGGTGAGGTCTTGCCGCCATACAGGCACTGTTGGGCAGTGAGTTTTGCGTTAGCTTTCAGGTAGGTCTAGGCTACTTTTTGCCTCGTAGCACCTTAGCCAATTTGCAATGTGCAGCCAGATCTATGACCAGTAATTTTTTTGCGTGGCCAGGTGCCAAACCACACAGCAAGCTGCGAGGGCCAGATCTTGCAAACACAAGGCAAACTTTCCAGTCTGGGACTTCTAAGTTCTAGCTAGGCCAAAATAAAAATAGCCTATTTCAAGGATTGCCAACTGTTTACAAAACTATCTTTAAAACTACCAACGATTAAACCCAGGACATTTTGGTACGGGGTCGTTTTAACCAATAGCGGGGATGCAGTGGTATGGGGAAGTTTTGGTGAAGGAACATTTTGACTGCAGGCCTTGGCCTAGGGCCTAAATCCTTCAACTTAGGCCTAGGCCCTAACATAAGTAACAGCATGTTTAACTTTACATTGTAGCCTACAACGTTAGCTAACGTAGGCCTGCTCCCAAAATAAAAAGAACAAGAGATCAACATACCTTCGAAGGACAAAGCCTTGCTTCGAACTTAACACGTGAACCTGAACGAGCAAGATCACTTAATCAAGTTTGGGCCTACACAACAAGTTCGTCGCAATTAATTATTGTTTACGCTAGGCCTAACTAGGCTAATGTTATTGTTAGGCGAAGTGTAAGTAGGCTAGTGTAAGTCACTGTCTAACAACAAGTTAGGCCTATTTAGCTTAGTGCCTCACAAGGTTGCTGCCTTTGGTCCACGTTCAAAAACCTATCAGTTCCTCGATAAATCAGATATGTCACCGAATTTTAGGTGAAAGTATAGACGTACTACCTGAAGCTGATGATGAAGGTGGAAGTTCACCTTGCAGAAACGTCTTTACAGTGACCTAGATGACATTGCTTGTAGACATTTATCTCCAGTGTAATCGACTGCAGAATTAAATGTGTACTGTATGTAACTACTGTACTTAGCCTATCGGTAGATTTACGCACGTAGAGTACATAAATATCCGTGTAGCCCAGCTGTACAGTATGTAAGAATTAAGATCAGCGGCACGTACCGCACATACTGTACATGGTACCTGTGACATACACTAATCGAGTAATACTACACACAACACAATTTCAGCCAGTTCTCCGATAAGTGATGGCGCTCTGTTCCAAATAAGGTCAGAGCCATATCCCAATATAGCAAATTAGGACAGAGAGTCTAACTATACGGCTCTGAATAAAATGACAGAGCAGTAGCTATATACGGCTAGTATACTAGAGTCAGGGAAGATCGATACCAAAATATAAGCCTTAGGAGAATCATCGCAAAAAATAGGAACTGCGATGGTGTTTTGACTTTCGACATTGTTGGGGGTCTCTACGGAGGGCAAATCTCAAACTCGAGGCTACTTTTTAGGGCCCAGGCTAGCCTTGTAAGATGACTCAAAAAAATTCGACGAAAATACGAACTTACA